>JANAVB010038219.1:7505651-7685651 GCA_029216955.1 Iris pallida | reverse complement strand
ATGTTTCGTATATTAGTTTGCTAGAAACAGTACTTGCTCCCGTCCTGACAGGATAACGTTGTAGGTATTCTTACTGAGGAGGAGTTGCTATGTGACTCATATTATGGAGTTACTGCCGAGGACCAGGCTTTGTCTTACGAGGATGTACCTGCGGGGAAACTCGTCTAGTTTGTGTAGTTGCTCGGGATATTTAGTGTAGTCATGTATTAGACAACGTATTTTGTAACTGGACCTGTATCCAGTTTTACATTTCAGGACTTGTACTTGGACTTACTATTATATGAGATGACTTTTGTGTTTGGAGCATTTACGACTCTTTATTACTTATAGAATTGTTAGCACATTTAGTATTATCTTGTTATCTCTAGAACAGCTTACTGCGCTTTATCTCAAGCGTAGGCTGGACAAGACTCGGTCCGGCCCAACAATTTGGGTAGCGGATCGTGACATATTTTTAGTGGTGGCCCATGCAGGTCTCTGACTAAATTGGTTGGTTACGTCATTGTACCAAGCTTGCCTGCAATTAGGAACTTAAGGTAATTAGACAACATTAGGAATGGCGCTTAGAACACCTAGAGGAATACTAGGATTGCAATATAGAAAATACATCACATGCTTGCTATTATAATTAGATTTTCTTGTTTATGATTGTTTGCTTTAAAGAGTCCTTATAAGTCCTTTTTATTTTAATTAGATGATGCTCACCCGCTCATCCCAGTATGTCACATCTGACAATGGCACTCTCCCTATCCAGTCAGCTGACCAGTTGACCGATACACCTCCATCTACCATATTCCCCCACTCCACAAATCCACAAACCCAGATGCCTCCACCACCTTCCACCTCACAGTCCCAGCAGGACCCGATACTCCCACCACCACCTATCACTATACCTACCCAGGCTTCCGTCACACTCGACGGGAACCAACTGCTCACTCTGATCCAGGGGTTCCTAACAACCCATCAGGAGCAGACTACCCTACTCCGCCAGAGCATGGAGCGTTCTGAGGAACGTACCGTGGTCCCACCACTTGTAGAGCCACGGCAGAGAGCAGGGACGATCAAGGACTTCATGGGTCTGAACCCCAAGGAGTTCTTAGGGACTGAGGGCATAGTTGTAGCAGATGACTGGCTAGACTCAGTTGAGAGGAAGCTCCTTGGAGCTAGGTTACCGAATGACCTCCAGGTCGAGGCAGCGGGATTTCTGTTGATAGACTTGGCAGAAGTTTGGTTCCGGAATGAGCCGCTATTCGCGAGAGGGAGGGCCACTTGGGATCAGTTCAAGACCCAGTTCAAGAAGAAATTATTCTCGACCACCGCTAGTGTAGAAATCTTTACTGACCACAAAAGCTTGAAGTATGTGTTCATGCAGAAAGAGTTGAACATGAGGCAAAGACGATGGTTGAAGTTGATGAAAGACTTCGACATCGATTTACAGTATCACCCCGGGAAGGCAAATGTGGTGGCGGATGCGCTGAGCAGGCATCTGATGGCATGGTATCTGATGATAGATCGACATTTGCGGGAAGATCTGGAGAAGCTCGGTATCGAGATAGTTCGGCCAGGATCAATGATACAGATGATGGCGCTTGACATTCAGTCAGGTTTGATGGAGCAGATCAGGGAGGCACGGTCTATAGATGAGAGCCTTCGCAGACTTCGAGCCCAGGCTTTAGCTGGATTGCTGGATGACTTCACCGTAGCAGAGGATGGATCCTTGAGGCATGGCAGCCGATTGTGCATGCCGAAGGGAGAGCTGATAGAGGCAGTCTTGCAGGAGGTGCACCGATCGAGATATTTTATTTACCCTGGTGCTAACAAGATGTACCGTGACTTACGAAAACATCTTTGGTGGCACGGGATGAAGAGAGATGTATCACGTTTTATTTCGAGATGCCTAATTTGCCAGCAGGTCAAGGTGGAGCGCTAGAGGCCAGCTGGTCTATTGCAGCCGTTACCCATTCTCGAGTGGAAGTGGGAACACATTACGATGGACTTCGTCTCAGGGCTTCCTCGTTCCCAAGGAGGGAAGGATGCCATTTGGGTCATCGTGGACAGGCTGACGAAGTGTGCACACTTCATACCCTTTAAGGTGGGGCTTTCCACCGAGAAGTTGGCAGAGCTATATATGCAGCAGATAGTTCGCTTGTACGGAGTACCAGTGAGCATCGTGTCAGACCGAGACAACAGATTCACGTTCCACTACTGGAGGAGCTTGCAGGAGGAGTTGGGCAGTCGGTTCAAGTTCAGTACGGCGTACCACCCGCAGACAGATGGGCAGTCCGAGAGGACGATACAGACGCTAGAGGACATGCTGAGGACTTGTGTGTTGGACTTTGGCGGATCATGGGAGATCCATCTGCACTTGGTAGAGTTTTCATACAACAACAGCTACCAAGCCAGCATCGATATGTCTCCTTTCGAGGCACTATATGGACGACGATGCCGTACACCGCTCTTTTGGGACGATGTTGGGGATAGAGTTATGTTTGGGCCAGAGATGATCATGGATGCAGCAGAGAAGGTCGGGATGATCAGAGACAGGCTCAGAGTAGCTCAGGACAGGCAGAAACACTGGGCCGATGCTAGTCGCAGACCGATGGAGTTCGCAGATGGTGATATGGTGCTAGTGAAGATATCACCTACTAGAGGGACGATCCGGTTCGGACGAGGAGGCAAGTTGAGCCCCAAATACATCGGGCCGTTCGAGATACTTGGCAGGATCGGAGAGATAGCTTACAGGGTTGCACTTCCACCCAACCTAGCAGGAGTTCACGATGTCTTTCACGTATCTCAGCTGAGGAGATATGTTCTGGACCCCAGTCATGTGCTAGATCATTCAGAGTTGGAGATCGGACCGAGCCTTGCAGTTACTGAGCAGCCAGTGGAGATATTAGACAGGAGGGAGAAGAGGCCGAGGAACAAGGTTATACCCTTAGTACGAGTAGCTTGGAGCCGTCACTCTCCGGGTGAATCTACTTGGGAGAGGGAGTCGAACATGAGGGAGATATATCCTTACTTGTTCGACCCAATAGCTGCGAGGGAACCACCCGTTCCCGCTTGATACCCTAGATGTTAGTTTTGATCGTAGCCTAAGTCATTTGTTGCATTGCTTGCTATTTTAGAAAATTGTAGGGTCTTCAATCCTTGTGAATTTCGAGGACGAAATTTTTTCAAGGAGGGAAGACTTGTCAGCCCCTGTTTTTCAAATTTGGTTTAATTAGTGTAAATTAGTTGCTATGACCTATTTAGCTTTAAAATAATTTATTATGATTTTTAGAAATTTTTCTAGAATTTTTAGATAATTTTTAAATAGTTTTTAAGTCAAAATATATCCTTTTGTAATTATTTGAAATGTTTTAATATCACTTTGTAATATTTAAAATTGTTTTTATATCGGTTTGCAATTATGTCAATTGTTTTAATTACAGTTTGCAAATATTATTTGCAAACTGTTAGGGTTTGGACCTAACTGTAATTTCCTAAAGTCTAGGGACCCGAATGCAAAACCCCATTACCCACCCCCGACGACCACCGACTGCTTTCCTCCGCCATTTTCGGCCGACTTCGACCGCCTCGACCGACCTACCCTCCCCTATAAGTACCCCCTAGTCTAAACCCTAACCCTACGCTAAATTCCCGACCACCCAGCCACCATCAACCGCCCTACTTCCTAACACTAACCCTAACTCCGGCGACTACCCCAGCGCCACCTCCCCAGCCATCCACACCACCCACTGTAATGCTCCACTCCGCACGGTGCATTATGCTGAGTCGTTGACTCGAAGAGTTGCGTTGACCCGATTAGGTATCGATGCAAAATCGATACAAGAGTTACGTTGTCCCGAGAAACATATCGACCCGAGGAATGCATCGAGTAATAACGATGCAAGTGTTAAGTTGTCCCGAGCAACGCATCGAACTAAGTCGATGCGAAGAGTCGCCTTGTCCCAAAGAATGCATCGAGTGAATCGATGCGAAGCGCCGCGTTGCCTCGAAGGATAAGTGCGTTGAGACGGCTCGAAGATTCTAAGAAATCGAATCGACCAAGGCGCAAGTCCGAATCGATACAAGTATTAATTTTAGTTGGTTTCATGTGCAGGCTATACGTTTACGCTGAAATATTAGAGGTCGATCTTTTGCCTTATTCAGTAAGGGGTCCGCGAAAGCAAATCGTCGCCTTGCGACGGACTGAGGCTTGGGCACGGTAAGCCCAAATCGGACGTACAATTCAATAAGCATGAAGTGCTCGAATAGCTAAGTCAGGAGAGTTGCCCGTACAAACGAAGTGATGAAATCGAGCCACATCGACTCGACGAAACGACAAGGCATATTGATTCAAGGTGGGGGGACATTAAATCTCTTTCCTACTCCGTCATGCTTAAGTAAAACACATATCATTGAATGCTGAGTTAACCTATCAACGCCACGGGCGTGGCTCGATAGAGAGATAAACGTATTGCGTGTCGAACACTAGATAGAACAATTGAAATGAATCGTACGGTAGACGTACGAGTCGCTATAGAACATTGGATATCGCAAAGGCGAGCGCCTCGGTGCGCAAGCCGCAAGAACATGGGATAACTGTACTCGGCGAGTGCCTTAGTGCACGAACCATACCGTGCCTTCGCGCATGAGTTAGAACGGCTAGAACATTGAAAGACAATAGGCGAGCGCCCTAGCGCGTAAGCCACGGACATGGAATACTAAAGCGTAGAAATACGACTTCGACGCGTGCAGTAAGTGCACGACTCGAAGGATAGATGATAAATGTGTCAAAATGTGTCTACGTGCACGAGATAATAAAAGGTGGCTTCGTTGCGAAAAAATACAGTTATGGCATGAATGTGGCGGAACTGTCGGATATGACATAATGCCTCGAAAGGTGTTCGGGACCTTCGGGTCGTTCGGTTGGCGAGCATTGAGTTGAGGCATGATGCCATTGAAACATTAAAACGAAGTATGAAACGTAAGAACATAGAAGTTAACGAAAGAAATATGTGATGATAATGCGGCATGGTGCCTTCAAAATGTTCGCGGCCTTCGGGCGTTCGTTGAGGACATTCGGGCGTTGTGCCAATCGAAATAGAGATAAGCGAACTTGCTTGGTTGTATGAAAGATAAGATTCGTTGCATGGTCAAATGGACTTAAAGATATAAAAGCCCGTGCATGGGTATTCCCTCGAACGCGGCGCGCCAGGGCGCTGGGACCGTTCGGCCTAGGAGGGATTCATTTTCAGTATTGTTGGTGCACTTCATTTAGAAGGGTAGCGACCTTCTGGTGAATGTGATAAGCCACTTGCTACGATTATTTCGATGGCCTCTGATGTTGGTTAGCAACCGCACAGAGTTAACATCGTCTTATGTTTCGATTTCGATAAATATAAGTTCATTCTAGCCCGAAAAGCTAGTGACCTTCATATAGTTAAGGCGATGGATTTGGAAGTGCAAGGTATACGTATATCCTGCATGGATGGATCCTGAATAGAGGGCACTTATAATATGACAGGAAAAATGGATAGGCGTATTCACCTTGCGTCGGTGCAAGGGCGAGTGCGTCGATATTGCTAAGTCGTGCCACGGATCAAACACGAGATTGCTTGCCCGTTTACTTATGCGAATTGAATAACATGCTTGCCATGCTTTACAGTCTTCGAATATGCCATGAACTCATCCTAAGGAGAACATAGAAAGAGAACTAAATTGTATGTTTGTATGAATCAATATAATACTAAATGTCAGTTTGTTAAGTGGGTTTTTGATCAGTACAGCGAGGACAAAAGTACTAATCCTCCACTAGTTTGCTAGCAGGTTCAGGAATTGGTCTGCTCGCGACGAAGCTTCGCTTGAACGCGTTGAGGCTTGGAATGCCGAAGCGTATTGAAGCGTGCGATCGCATTGACGCTCGGATATGCAACATGATTGATACGGCCGAGATATAGAAGGCATGATGTATGGAACGGTGAAATCCTTTGTGGGCAAGAGAGAACCTGAGTGTTGTAGCCAATTTGGCAAATTCTGTTGGGCTATCGAAAGCCTTTGTAATCTGATTTCGAATATCAATAAAGTGAATCGTTTTCGTATACGCTGTTTTGCCTTTCGTTGTTAACGTTCAACTCAAAGATAACTATTTGAGAACTTGTCATCTTGCCTTGCACGAGCGCAACTCCAGGCTCGTGCGGCATCACGCCCCAGCGAGGACGATGATTCGGGTGATTCCGGGTCGGGGCGTGACAAATTGGTATCAGAGCTCTAGGCTCAATTTCCTCTGGACGCTTGCTTCATTTCAGTTCTAAAAGTTGCCCACCACCAATCGAAATCACTCTTGACTTTACTCGATGCCGTACTGGATGTTCCATACAATAAGTCTAATACAAATCATGTAATTTTGTCGCGTGTTGTTTTGGAAATTACATGGTGTTGTTGGAAAAGTCGGGAAAGGTTTGTTGCTGCAAGTGCAATAAGTTACGAGATGTGAATTCAAGGATTTATTGCCGCGAATGCAACATGTCGTGAATTGTAATTCGAGATATTCGTTGGTTACAACGATCGATACGAGAAATGTTGGTTGCATCGATACAATGATAGTCGTGGAATGTTGCTGTAGCAATTGTCACGTGTTGATTGTTAACGATGCATTGAAAAGAAATGAAAGTTGATATGGAATGTGTCGAACGGATTCACATATCGATTTCGAATGTGCGTTGCGATGAAAAGCGATAAGTTAATATCGAATGTGTTAAACGGATTTGAGCATTGACTTTGAATGTCGGAAATAAATTGTTGCACGATGTGCAATACGTATTGAAAGTAAATCATTGTACGATGTGCAATACGTATTGAAAGTAAATCGTTGCACGAGGTGCGATAAATATCGGAAATAAATCGTTGTACGATGTGCAACGCATGTCAAAAGTAAAATTTATTGCACGTGGTACAACGCGTATCAAACAAATCGCTGCACGACGTGTGACAGATATTGAAAATGAATTGTTGCACAAGATGCAACGGAAGAAAACAAAAGTTATAAATCGAGAAACGAAATCGATTCGGTTGTGCACCGAGCTTGTGTTGGCAAAATGAATGCATTGGCCGAGTCATTTCGGATTTGATTTAATCAGAGTTACGGTTGTGATCAAGCACGATCACTGCAAAAATCGTGAGTCGGAAGAGATCGTTGGTTCGTAAAGAGTACGTTGTGACGGAAGTAACTTGATTTCTGGGTGGTATATGGCATACCACCGATGCAATAAATGGCTCGATTCCGAGTGGTATATGTAATACCATTTGTGCGATGAATTGCATCGACGTATTGTGAGAATTGCGGAAGGTTTGTCCGCAACGGACGGGATAACACCGAGACTCGATTGAGAATTTGTATGACGGCATGTTGATGCAAGTGTTCTTCGATGATCGGTTAGAACGGTAAGGCGTGACTTGTAACATTGAATGATACGTCGATTGAAAATCTATGTGTCGGTCAAATAACGGGAACTAGCGAAATGATTATGCCTTGAGGCAACAATCGGATCGACGGGATAGGAAACTCGAAACGTTGAAATTGAACCGCACGACTTGCGAGCTCGATAAAAATGTTGGGCGATACAAATTATAATCGAATCGCACGACTTGCGATCCCGATTGAAATGTTGGGCGAGACGAATCGAATCGTACGACTTACGATTTCGGTAGAAATGTTGGACAATGCGAATTGTAATCGAATCGCACGATGTACGACTTCGGTGAAGAAAGTTGGTTGACGCGAGTAATCGTGCCTAAGAAATAGTTGGTTACGTTGCGGCGAAACTCATTTGAGTACGACTGAAAATACGCGAAACTTAGAGGGCGAGATCGTATGACTTGAGGGTTCGATGTTGGATAATCGATAACTCGGTTACACAATCAAAGTATAGCGGGATACGGCAAATCGAAAAACGAGTGATGCGTATGGAAAAGTTCGTTGCAAACTTGGATGTATGCGATACGAGTTAAGTTGACTTGAAACGGATTCAAAGTTGACCCTTACGTTATCGAAATGTATACGACGTATCGAGATCGATACGTGGAAATGCGATGTGAGAATACAAAAATAGAGTGTGCCTCGCGCTATGAAATTTTGTAAGTAACGATACGAGAATGAAACGAACTGGTTGATCGTAAATTTTGTGATTGATCAGGACGAGACTATGAGTCATTGACGATTGTTCGATGCGTATGGCATCTCGTGTGTCGATCGCGAAATAAGATAGACTCAAACTCGATACGAGTAGATATTTTGTAAAATTACAAAATCCTCAATGTAGTGCATGACTTTACTTGGAGGATAGTTGCGTATTAGTTGCGCCGATAGAAATGGTTATGTACGGATTTGGGTAGTCATATTGAAATCGTCGGAACGTGATTTGGCTCCGAATTAAGATATAGCATGGTTCGTAGTAAAACTGTCCTTCGGTGATGATCCATAATTATCGAGCGTAGCTTCGGGGCAGCTGACCCTAGAAGACTTGACCGCCAAATCAAATTGAATATTGCAGACCGTAAGATGACCCATGCGATATCGCATATGAAATTACATCGATAACAAATTAACGTGGTGCATGTTAACAATAAGTCTAGGCGATCGGAAATTGTTGGAACAACTTTCGATTGAGAATGATATAGATGGATTTTGAGTATTCGTCGAATGAATGCTTGAATGGTTATGTTGGTCGACGATCGAACTTAAAATTCACCAACGGACATGGTGATTCGGATAGGCGATTGCGAGAATCGTGCTATGCACGAGAGAGAACGATAAGAGAATGACTTACGAGACATGTCGTTAGGTTCGGATTCACCTTGCAATTGAGCTTGCGTAAATCGAAACTTATGTTCGATGTTGCGAGACGGATAAGTTGGGAATTTGGCTAGTGAATTCCTGCTCGATAGGAAATCGGATGTAAGAATGCATCGTAGAGACTTCGTGTCAAGGCGATCGTTGTCTTGAGCACGGTCGCCTTGAATTAAACTTGTGTCGGATAGATTGTGGCCTTTGTGCAATGTCATTTAAACTTGCGTCGGAAGGAATTGAGCACGGTGTCTAGGTAAGTCACCTAGCGGATGTAGTCCTGAATGTTGATGCTTTTGCAAGTCAACAAAAGAGAATCATGTCGAGATAGGATACGAAGTAAAACATCAGAAATCGTTGGATAGTGACGTCGAACGCAAGGCGTTGTGGAGACTCGTTGTGATCGAATGCGCGACGGCTTGACGCGACGCATAGAATTGATAGTCCCGATGAAACTTACAAAATGAAAAATGCGATTTTTGAATCGCATCGTGTACCTTGACTTATGTTGGACGATCGCGTATGTATCAATATGCATGTGCGCTAAGAATTGCAAGAACTTATGCTAGAGCCCAAGTCCGATCGAGAATACGAGATAGCAAGTAATTAAGAATAAGAAGTTACATGTTTGCGTTGTTCCGATATCTTACAACTGAGCTTGGCTGAAATGCATATATTGGTGGGATGCCTAAAATATGTGTATGATTCCAAACTAAGTTGTACGATCCAAATGATAGTGAGACGAGATCGTGGAACGATCTAGTGAAATCCTTGGAAATTTAGTATTGGTTTCGGTTCGGGACGAACCTTATTTTGAGTGGTATATTATGTAATGCCCCGCTCCGCATGGTGCATTATGCTGAGTCGTTGACTCGAAGAGTTACGTTGACCCGATTAGGTATCGATGCAAAATCGATACAAGAGTTACGTTGTCCCGAGAAACATATCGACCCGAGGAACGCATCGAGTAATAACGATACAAGTGTTAAGTTGTTCCGAGCAACGTATCGAACTAAGTCGATGCGAAGAGTCGCCTTGTCCCAAAGAATGCATCGAGTGAATCGATGTGAAGCGTCGCGTTGCCTCGAAGGATAAGTGCGTTGAGACGGCTCGAAGATTCTAAGAAATCGAATCGACCAAGGCGCAAGTCCGAATCGATGCAAGTATTGATTTTAGTTGGTTTCATGTGCAGGCTATACGTTTACGCTGAAATGTTAGAGGTCGATCTTTTGCCTTATTCAGTAAGGGGTCCGCGAAAGCAAATCGTCGCCTTGCGACGGACTGAGACTTGGGCACGGTAAGCCCAAATCGGACGTACAATTCAATAAGCACAAAGTGCTCGAATGGCTAAGTCAGGAGAGTTGCCCGTACAAACGAAGTGATGAAATCGAGCCGCATCGGCTCGGCGAAACGACAAGGCATATTGATTCAAGGTGGGGGGACATTAACTCTCTTTCCTACTCCGTCATGCTTAAGTAAAACACATATCATTGAATGCTGAGTTAACCTATCAATGCCACGGGCGTAACTCGATAGAGAGATAAACGTATTGCGTGTCGAACACTAGATAGAACAATTGAAATGAATCGTACGGCAGACGTACGAGCCGGTATGGAACATTGGATATCACAAAGGCGAGCGCCTCGGTGCGCAAGCAGCAAGAACATGGGATAACTGTACTCGGCGAGTGCCTTAGTATACGAACCATACCGTGCCTTCGCGCATGAGTTAGAACGGCTAGAACATTGAAAGACAATAGGCGAGCGCCCTAGCGCGCAAGCCACGGACATGGAATACTAAAGCGTAGAAATACGGCTTCGACGCGTGCAGTAAGTGTACGACTCGAAGGATAGATGATAAATGTGTCGAAACGTGCCTACGTGCACGAGATAATAAAAGGTGGCTTCGTTGCGAAAGAATATAGTTGTGGCATGAATGTGGCGGAACTGTCGGATATGACATAATGCCTCGAAAGGTGTTCGAGACCTTCGGGTCGTTCGGTTGACGAGCATTGAGTTGAGGCATGATGCCATTGAAATATTGAAACGAAGTATGAAACGTAAGAACATGGAAAGTTAACGAAAGAAATATGTGATAATAATGCGGCATGGTGCCTTCGAAATGTTCGCGGCCTTCGGGCGTTCGTTGAGGACATTCGGGCGTTGTGCCAATCGAAATAGAGATAAACGAACTTGCTTGGTTGTATGAAAGATAAGATTCGTTGCATGGTCAAATGGACTTAAAGATATAAAAGCCCGTGCATGGGTATTCCCACGAACGCGACACGCCAGGGCGCTGGGACCGTTCGGCCTAGGAGGGATTCGTTTTCAGTATTGTTGGTGCACTTCATTTAGAAGGGTAGCGACCTTCTGGTGAATGTGATAAACCACTTGCTGCGATTATTTCGATGGCCTCTGATGTTGGTTAGCAACCGCACAGAGTTAACATCGTCCTATGTTTCGATTTCGATAAATATAAGTCCATTCTAGCCTGGAAAGCTAGTGACCTTCATATAGTTAAGGGCGATGGGTTTGGAAGTGCAAGGTATACGTATATCCTGCATGGATGGATCCTGAATAGAGGGCACTTATAACATGACAGGGAAAATGGATAGGCGTATTCACCTTGCGTCGGTGCAAGGG
Organism: Iris pallida; assembly: GCA_029216955.1. Classification (NCBI taxonomy): domain Eukaryota; kingdom Viridiplantae; phylum Streptophyta; class Magnoliopsida; order Asparagales; family Iridaceae; genus Iris; species Iris pallida. The sequence goes on along the minus strand of JANAVB010038219.1, from coordinate 7,674,182 downwards.
CGAGTGCGTCGATATTGCTAAGTCGTGCCACGGATCAAACACGAGATTGCTTGCCCGTTTACTTATGCGAATTGAATAACATGCTTGCCATGCTTTACAGTCTTCGAATATGCAAAGAACTCATCCTAAGGAGAACATAGAAAGAAAACTAAATTGTATGTTTGTATGAATCAATATAATACTAAATGTCGGTTTGTTAAGTGGGTTTTTGATCAGTACAGCGAGGACAAAAGTACTAATCCCCCACTAGTTTGCTAGCAGGTTCAGGGATTGGTCTGCTCGCGGCAGAGCTTCGCTTGAACGCATTGAGGCTTGGAATGTCGAAGCGTATTGAAGCGTGCGATCGCATTGACGCTCGGATATGCAACAGGATTGATGCGGCCGAGATATAGAAGGCATGATATATGGAAGGTGAAATCCTTTATGGGCAAGAGAGAACCTGAGTGTTGTAGCCAATCTGGCAAATTCTGTTGGGCTATCGAAAGCCTTTGTAATCTGATTTCGAATATCAATAAAGTGAATCGTTTTCGTATACTCTGTTTTGCCTTTCGTTGTTAACGTTCAACTCAAAGATAACCATTTGAGAACTTGTCATCTTGCCTTGCACGAGCGCAACTCCAGGCTCGTGCGGCATCACGCCCCAGCAAGGACGATGATTCGGGTGATTCCGGGTCGGGGCGTGACACCCACAACCGCCACCGACGAGTTCGCCATGCCGAGGCGAGCGCAGCGCCACCCAAGCGCCGCATCGACGACGCCCCAGCCGCCGTCCAGTGCCCTCGACTTCCACCCCGACGCCGGACACGTAAGTAACAACTTTGAAACCGTGTCGTGTGTGTCTCGTACACACATATGCGACTCGCCAGGACATACGCAACGTAATGGTGAGTCTGGACACGTAAGACTCGACCCGTGCGTGTCGTACATAACGCGGACACGAGACTCGTGTGTCCTTAACTGTCAGGACACAGAGACTAAGGGTTGGCGGGTTTAGATTCGTGCTATTGGGTTTAAACCCATTAACCTAAATCTAACCTAAACTAACCCGAACCTAACCCCTAACAGATGACTCGGGTTGACCCCCTGGCCAGCCCGACCGAGCCCAAGAACCCGACCCCTCTGGGCCGAGTTCGAGCCCCCATCTCTGTTTTGTTTTTGGTTTGTTTTGTTTTTTGTTTATTTATATATATATATATATATGTATATATGTATTTATATATATATATATATGTATATATGTATATATGTATTTATATAAAAAAAAAATGTATATATGTATTTATATATATATATATATATATATATGTATATATGTATTTATGTATATATATTATTATATCTCTATACTGTTAATATGTATATATACAGTATTTGTATATGTATATATATATTTTATATTTAGTATTTTTATATAAGTGTATATATATATATATATATATATATATATATATAGATATATATATATATATATATATATTATATAGATATAGATATTATATATATATATGTATCTATGTATATGTGTTATGTATATATATGTATATATAATATATATATATATATATATATATATATATATAATATATATATATATATATATATATATATATCTATATATATATAAATATATATAATAATATATATAATATAAATCTATATATATATATATATCTATATATATATATATATATATATATATATATATATATATATTATATATATATATATATATATATATATATATATATTATTAGATATATTATTGTGTATATAGATATATATATATATATATATATATATTATATAGATATATATATATATATATATTATATATATATATATATCTATATATAATATATATTGTTGTATATATATGTATACTGTATTTGTATATATATCTATAGATATATATATATATATATATATATATATATATATATATAATATATATATTATATATTTTTTTTTTTTTATATATATATATATATATATATCTATATATATATATATTATATATATAAATAAATAATCAAATTATATATATAATATATATAGATATATATATATATATATATATATTAATATATATAATATAATAATATATTATATATATATTTATATATATATATATATATATAAATAAATATATATACAAATACTGTATACATAAATATCTATATATTATATGTATATATATTGTTGTTATATTTTATATATGCATTTCAAATTCTACTTTGTACAAAATATTTGTGCATAAATTCACAAGTCATTTTTATTGTTTAAATTATGACTTGTATATTTTAGCACTTTAAAAATATATTTATGTATATAAATTACTGCTTTTATTGTTTATGACCAATTGATGTCCAAGCCTAGCATGGGTTTTTGGGCCCAATTGTGTCTAATACATTCAGAGTCTGTACAAGTCATATTGGACTTGATTCATGGCTCTGGGTCCTGTATCTGGACTTCGGTTCAATTTTGAATACGTGGACAAATTAGTAAATAAATAATTAATTATTTTCCAGAAACTGTTGCTTGCTGTTTTTGAATTTTTATATATATTTTAATTGCTGAAAAATCTGGGAAAAATTGTATTTAAATACTATGTTAATTTAGACAATTTATTATAATTTTTCCAGCATTTATTAAGTGCTTTTGGTATTTTATAAAAATAGGAAAACAGAACTCATTTTCAGTATATTTATGTTTACTGATTTTTAATAATTATTTATGAGGGTTTATAAATTCCAAAAAAATTAATATAAATTTCTATCATTAACAAGGATCATTTTGGTACTTTATTTTATGTAAAATTGAACTTTTGTCTATCTCAAAAATTGTTGGAACACAATGTACAGTTTGATTTATTTATTGCATAATTACGACTTGCAACTTTTTGTCGTGTTTTGAGTTATAGTCGTATTGGACCTCACCCCGCACTAGTGTAAAGACCCTAGAAAGTTAGTTAGAGTATTGTGTCACCTCACCTTGGTCTCTTATGCTAAAGTCACTATTTGGCTAGGTGTCCAGTCAGAAAGTCGTGTTGTACCACTAGTGTTTTAGTGTTTAACTTAGTGTAAAAACTAAGTTTATGTATTTATTTCTACAGTGACGAGTTACCAGGCATCTATTGCATTTTATTGCTGCTTTTCTTTGCTAAAGGCAAGTACTTCTACAAACTTTACATACTGTTACATCAATGAACTACGAATACAACCATGTTAAATGCTGATCCTTGGGGTAGCAAGTTAAATCTTCACATGTTGTATTTACTTTCAGTCACTACCATGCTTAGAACAGTCTTTATATATCTCTCACATGATTAGAATCTGGGTTATAGGAAAACTAATAGTAGAGTACGTGATCATGCCCCCTTCTCCGTACGTACGTACCGAGCAAGGTTGACATTTTATGTATACCTTGTCGTAGGCGCACCAGCTGCATTTGTACGTATGTACATCTATCGCTTGTTTACTTGTACGGAAGTACATTTTATATACTTGTGCCACAGTACATTTTACACCTATTGACGATCACGTACCTGCTACAGTTTTAAACATTACATATACATCTGTCTCTATGACATATGTATCCTTGCCATGATAGATTATGATGTGCCATGATTCCAGTTTATTATATTCCTGTTCATTTCATGTTTCGTATATTAGTTTGCTAGAAACAGTACTTACTTCCGTCCTGACAGGATAACGTTGTAGGTATTCTTACTGAGGAGGAGTTGCTATGTGACTCATATTATAGAGTTACTGCCGAGGACCAGGCTTTATCTTACGAGGATGTACCTGCGGGGAAACTCGTCTAGTTTGTGTAGTTGCTCAGGATATTTAGTGTAGTCATGTATTAGACTACGTATTTTGTAACTGGACCTGTATCCAGTTTTATATTTCAGGACTTGTACTTGGACTTACTATTATATGAGATGACTTTTGTGTTTGGAGCATTTACGACTCTTTATTACTTATAGAACTGTTAGCACATTTAGTCTTATCTTGTTATCTCTAGAACAGCTTACTGCGCTTTATCTCAAGCGTAGGCTGGACATGACTCGATCCGGCCCAACAATTTGGATAGCGGATCGTGATAATACCACACCTCCAGAAGTTGTCATTCCTCACATAGCGAGACTGCATCCACTCCGCCCAGAGAAATCTCCCTTTGATAAACCGCCATGCCAGTTTCAAGGCCGAGGCTTCCCTGATAGCCAACAGAGGACGAAGATCCACACCTCCCTCCTTCTTTGGCCGACATAGCTGTTCCCAAGAAATCACATGAAGGCCCCCTCCAGATGAAATCGGCACAGATCCTTTCAACTTTTCTGATGGTAGCCATGGGTATCAAAATAGACTGCAGCCAGAACTGGACCAGAGCAGAGATAACCGATCGGACTAACTCAATACGTCCCCCAAAAGATAATCCGATAGCTTGCCAACCTTCCATTCTCCGCTGGACATACTCCACCAGGCTATAGCAGTCCTGGTCTCGAGCATAATTGACTGTCAAAGGAACTCTCAGGCAGTGTTCTAAAAATCGGCCTAGGCGGCCGCCTAGGCGGCGCCTAGGCGCTAGGCGGCCGCCCGCCGCACCGAAAACCCCCTAGGCGGCGGGCCTAGGCGGTTTCGGTCTAGGCGGCCCCTAGGCGGCGCTAGGCGGCCCTAGGCGGCCAAATTTTTTTAAAAATTCAAAATTCAAAAAAAAAAAAAATTGAAACAAAAATACATACTTACCTGCAGCCGCCGCCGCCGCCGTCGCCGTCGTAGTCGCCGGCGGCTGCTGCTTCTGCTGTTGCTGGTGGTGGTGGTGGCTGCTGGTGGTGGTGGTGGTGGTGGTGGTGGGAGGGGAGGAGGAGAGGGGAGCGGAGGAGGAGAGGAGGAGGAGGAGGGGAGGTGGTGGGAGGGGTGGAGGAGAGGGGAGGGGAGGGGAGGAGGAGAGGGGAGGAGGAGGAGCGGAGGGGAGATGGGGGAACCCTAACCCCCCTTCTGCTGCTGTTGCTGCTGCTGCTTATGTTCTCTCTCTCATCCCCCCCCTCACACACATATATATACATACGTATAAAAATAAAAATAAAAAAAATAAATAAAAAAATCGGCGCCTAGGCGGCGCCGTCTAGGCGCCCTAGGCGCTAGTCGGCCCTCCGCCGCACCAACTCCGCCTAGCGATTTTTACAACATTGCTCTCAGGTATTTCACCGGGAGCTCACTCCTCTCCACGTCCAGTACAGCAGCGCGCTCCTCCTTCTGAAGGCAGAGTGAACTGAAGTAGACCATGCTCTTCTCTCTGTTCATCTGAAGGTCCGAGTGTGATTCAAGCTCACCCATAATCTCAGATAACGTGTTCATACCCTCCAACGAAGGCTGAATGAACACCAGTAAGTCGTCGGCATAGATGAGGTGGGTAACCGGAGGCTCGACTGTAGTAACCCGTCCCGCTCAGTCAATCAGAGGAATCGGAACGCCAATGGCGTTTGGACTTAGCCTTGCAACGGCTGCTCGAAGACATCGCTCGGTCGAGGCGACCGCTCGCTCAGGTGGGGTAGTTTCGATGAACTTGCCTCATCTTAGACTTCACATAATAAATCACATGTTTTCAACTTGCACAAGTAGGCTTGATAATAAACGAGGCGAATCCACATAGATAAGGGAATAATCCCGACGGGTCGAATTGAGTTAGAATATGGAAAGGTCCAACGGTCAGCTTAGAGTTGGTGCACGGCGTGCTTTGAAAATGATACTCGATCCTTCATCCCGTGGCTTGGAAGAAGGAAAGTTGGTTGAGTAGGCGAAGTTATGATCGTAGCCTAAGTCATAGGCATCGCCCACATGAATGCTTCATAAAGCATGCACGGTCCAATCGTCCAAGGCTTGGCATAGCCTTGGCTTACCCATGAGTTAAGTTGCGTTGAGCGGCTTGCGACCTAAGTCTAGGCACCTGAGTGACTTGGTCGTTCAAGTCGAATACGTGCACGGCACGATCCATTAAGGCAAAGCTTGACGCAGTCTTTGCTCGTTAAGTTGTTGCGAAGTTAAGTTAGGCAAAGTTATGCTGGTCGACCAAAGACATTACAAGTACCGTCCCGCTCTTTCGCGGTTTGTCAAAGTTAAGTAGTCCTACGATCTCAAGGCTCGTCGACTTGGATAGGAGTGTCACGTAGAGCACGATTGGCTTAAGGCACGATGCACAGACTTAGTGTTTAAGGCAAGGACCACAATTGATTCAAAGTGAGTTTTGAGAAAGGACTATCAAATAGGCGTTCATGAGTTGAACAAAATGATAGGGTAACAAGGAAAGAATGCTCACGACCGTGGGTCGTCGAGGGGTCTCAAGGATAGAAGTCTTGAACTTGGTTTTGAAAGAGATGGTAACATTGAAAGAGGAATGACTGTGTGAGACGTCAGTTTGTGTCGAGTCTTGCATGGTCATTGGACAACTTGTCGACAAGGGCGAAGATTTCCTCGAGCGGCAACCCTGGGCCATAGGACCGACTCGGCCTAGGAGGAAACAGGTGTATAGCCGAGCTGGGAGTACGCTCCCGCTCAGGTTAGTCGGGGACTTTCAGCGGGGATCGCTACTTGCGCTGAAAGGTATCTCGAATAACAAAGCTATAAGTCCAGGTATAGCTTGTGATGCTAGTGACTAAAGTTCATATAGATATCGGCAAAATAGCGGCGATCCGCGTGTATGCCTTTGGAATGTGTCGTGTTGAATGTGTGTACATTTTGGAAGAATGTTTGGGCCTAAGATTGGCAAAAACGTAGGCGACGTGCTTTGGCACGAGATGTGGCGTCGAGTCTTAAGTGTCGGCATGTAAGTTGCATAAGTAAGATTTGGATCTTTTTGAGTCTAAGTCAGGAAACCGCCGTAAGGCAAAGTTGGTTAAGTGACACTAAGTTCACAAGTCTCGATTGGGTTAGTTGTCGACCAAAGTAGCAAGGGCCGCGAGCCGACGATATGGTTAAGTCTCATTGAGTTGCGAGACACGGCCTCAGCAAGGGCTTGTAGCATGGTCACACGGAAATGGAGTCTATCGTGTAGCGGCGTCTCTAATTTTGGGCCGTAAGGCAAACACGACTTGATAGGTTAACGTTGTTGACACGAGAAGGGTCTAGAGGTAAAGTACGAGATAACATTGTTGTTGCAAGCACGGGATGGCCTGGAGACACAAAATAGGCCAAGGCGTCTATCCTAAAACTGATCCTAAGGCAAGAGTAGAAAGACAATCATAAAGGGGACTATGTTGCACAAAGTAAATCAAACGTGTCGATTTTGTATGGGTGGGCGAGGAGCTCATTCCACCAGTACAGTTGAGTACTGACACCCACATAGTTTCCATGTGCAAGCACAGGTAGAAGCTCGTGGCGCAAAGTTTGCTTGGATGCGTCGAGGCACGGAGTTCCTTGGCGATTTGAAGCGTGCGGCCACATGGAGTTAAAACTTATATGGGACATAATGTATGGACGTCGCCTTCCGAAGCATCCTCTGGCTCAAGGCATGTATTGAGAGATGATAGAGAGCTGAGTGACTTGTAATGTGAGAAGAGTGAGCTTGAGTGATTATAATCTTGGCCTTGCGCCCCATTGTGCCCTTTGTTTCAATATCAATAAAGAGCTTCTTTTAAATAACTTGTGTTTGTTCTAAATTTTTGCTGCATGTTCAATGTCTCTGCTTGGGACTTCTGTACGACGACTCCGTCGCAGCCGCTGTAATCGGCCGTTATGGAACCCGCCTTGCACGAGCACAATCTAGGCTCGTACGGCATCACGCCTTAGCGAGGACGATCGCTCCTACGGGAGCGGGGCGTGACATCGACTCTCCTTACAGCGGGACAATCCTTCCAAAATGGACCGCCCTATCCATCAAGCAGGTAAAGTACTCCATGACAAGCGTGAACAGGTAAGGTGACAGGGGGTCACCTTGCCGGAGTCCACGATTGCTTTTGAAGAACCCATGCGGAATACCCTGGATAAGGACCGAGAAGGTAGGAGACGATATGCATTCTCGAATCAACGCAACCCAACGATCAGCAAACCCCATAGCAGACAAAAGGTGGCATATGAACTCCATGTTGACCATGTCATAGGCCTTCCTCAGATCCAGCTTTACACAAGCCTTCTCCCCGCCAGGTTTGTTGAAGCCCCTCACCATCTCATGAGCTAGAAGGCTATGCTCAGCTATAGATCGCCCCTTGATGAACGTCGCCTGGTTCGGGGAGACAAGGTCCTGCATGATCCCCTCCATGCGCCGGCACATGAGGTGCGTAATTATTTTATAAAGATAATTACAGCACGTAATAGGCCTAAAGTCCGCCAGCGAGGTCGCCCCCTCCTTCTTAGGAACCAGAGTCAAGAAAGTGTGGTTAAGCTCCTTCAACAGCTTTCCCTCATAGAAGAACTCCTGGACCGCCTCAAGAACCGGGACTTTCAGAATATTCCAGTGGCGCTTGTAAAATCCACTGCTAAACCCATCCGGGTCGGAAGCTTTGTTGGGGTCCACTTTTTTGATAATGGCCTCCACATCCTCCATAGTGACAGGGACCAGTAGGAGGCTATTTCCATATGGAGTCACCAATCTCTTCGTAACTACTTCTGGGAACACAGATAGATAGTCAGTCTAAAAGTATAACTCAGAGTAGTACATGACCGCCTCTCCTGAGATCTTGGACGGCTTCCCAATCAGATTACCCTCCGTATCAAGGAGCTGAGAAATGGTATTCCGATGTTATCTGGTACGAATTACATCATAGAAGAACTTGATACATCGGTCGCCATGCTTGAGCCAGGAGCATTTAGCGCGCTGAGCCGCACTAATCTCCTTTTGAAGCCGCAGAGTATTGACTTTCCCAATCAGCTCCTTCTCTCTAGCCGCAAGATCCCTATTTAACATGTCAGATTGCATGGAATGCTGGATAACCCGAAGCTCCGCCTCCTTATCTTCAAGAGAGGACTTAGGCTGTATTTGGTAGGAAGGATGGAAAAGTAGAAGGAAGAAAAAAGATAATGATACATTTTCCTTCCATATGGAAAGGAAAGATCATTTCCTTCCTTTGTGTTTGGTAGCAAGGATGGAAAAGATAAAAGATGCATTTTCCTTTGTTTGGTATGAAAGAAAAAGTGGAAGGAAAAAAAGTAAAAAAATATAGGATTTACCAATTCTACCCTCAACTAAAAACACTTATTTACCATTTGACTTCATAAATAATTTTTAAATAATACATACATATGGGGGCATAATTGTTAATTAATACAAGCCTCCACTTTTTCTTCCACTTTTCCTCCCACTTTTGGGGGGATTGGATTTCTTAAGTTATGAGGGAAAAGTAATCCCTCCATTTTTCCTTCCTTCCTATTTTTCTTCCATACCAAACAAGAGAAAATGAATCTTTCCCTTCACTTTTCCCTCCTCTATTTTTCTTCCTCCTACTTTTCCCTCCTACCAAACACACCCTTAGGCAACCTCTTCACCCAAGTCCGGAGCGCCTCTTAGTGTACTTGAGCCGGTGTACCATCTGATACTGAGCAGTCCCCTCAACCTGATATGCCACACCCTCCATAACCGCCTCTGAGTAGCCCTCGGAGAAAAACCAGTTGTTGTTGTACCGGAAGAGACGTGACCGCACTGAGGGGCTGGAAGTGAATCCAACCCTGATAGAAGAATGGTCACTCGTCACAGCGGCCAACCCCTCAGCCAGAGAGTGAGGGAAGCGGCGGAAGGATGTGTGTGTGTGTGTGTGTGCGCGCGCGCGCGCTTCTGCTTGCTTGATAAGGATCAGAGGATGTTTGGTGGGAAGACGAAGGATCTAGGAAATTAAAGGGCTTCTGTCCAAAACACCAAATGTAGCGAATAAATCTAAAAAATAAAATAAAATAAAAAATAAAACTCTAAGTAGAACTATGTAAGTACCTCAACCACCGGTGCACCGGTGGGTCTCAAAATTCATTAGCCTACGTGAATAGTAATTTCGAGACCCAAATTCTAACATTGGACAATTTTGAGACCCAAACCCTAATATCCACTATTATGGAAAATCATATTACTAAATAACCTTTGATATTTCCTTAAATTCAATTTTCATTACTTTTCTATCGAAAATATTCTCCTGCCCAAATATGCCGTCATAAAAGTTATATATTCTCGTGCCCAAATATGTGTAGTATGGACTTCAACAAGTATGTTGATAAGATTCATTATTGAATCACTATAACCATTAGTAAGTTATATATCTTTAATTCTTTATGGAACCTCAATTGCCTACACGACTAGAACGGCTAGCACAGTAGCTCATCATTTGGCTTGAGGCCTTAATGTCATCAAAATCTGTAATATATAAGCTCAGTGAAGAGCCATCTTCTTCTGTTTTAAGTCATATTCACACAGATATGACTAACGTTTTATCACCTTAGTAACAGAGAGATTCATTTAAAAAAAAAAACATTCACCTATCCTAAAATTATTCGATTCGAAACTATCTATCGCCTTTGAATCTCTGAAAGCAACTAAATATACAACAATATACTTCGAGGATGGACGACTCAACAATGTTGAATATTATTTCATTCAAATTAACGAGATACAACAAATAATAAACAAAGTTATGCTTAAATGTATCAAATATTTTTCTTTTCTTTTTTTTGGGGGCTATCTAAACTGAAATCCAAAGCTCTGATCAGAAACCATCAATATTGATGCTCATAAGAAGGGCACAAAACAAATACCGGAAATGCGGACCTTGAGAAGAATCTAATATTATACGGATAAAGTGAAATTCATTAGGACTTACAATACTTATTTGCTTCTAACAAAAAAGTTTTCAGTGATGGAAACTGAGAATTGTCACCAAAATCAGACATAGCTTGGCCTCATCCAGCAGTAGTTAAAATGATATAAAAAGAAGAAAATTCTAAAAGAAAATTCTCTCTATAATGTAAGTAGAAGTTTGTCAACGAACTTGTTAGTAAATACAAACTTACCGTATCCCTGTGTATCCAGCATGATACTGCACCATTAAGAAAACCTTAAATAAAAAATAAGAGCCACAATATTCATGTTGCTTTGTTTAAGATCATATTCTCAATGACATGTGCCAAGTTGCTGACACAAGTTCTGTGAGAGTAATCAGATCTGCGAAATTGACAACAAAAGGTCGTTGGTGAACAAAAGATTTTTCTTATGTTGTTCAATTACATAGAAAGTCGAAGAAGCAACAGAAGCATCTAATATATAATACGAGCAAATGTGGATGAACTTGCAGGTTGCTTTCTTGTTTTTTGGCCATTTTTAGGGGACACCAAAAAATATTTGTTTTACTGATATATATATATATATTTTTACTGATATATATATATATATATATATATATATATATATATATAATTTCTTTCTCACTGTGTGTGTGTGCGTGTGTGTCCGTGTCCGTGTGTGTCCGTGTGCGTGTGTGTGTGTCCGTGGGAGAGGAGGAGGAGGAAGGAGAGGAGTTAGGTTAGGGTTTACCTGAGGAAGAGGAGGAGGAGGTCGGATTGGGGGAGGAGGAGCTCGAGGAGGAGGAGCTCGCCGGAGGGGGAGGGAGTCACCGGGGGGGAGGGGGTCGCCGGGGGGGGGGGGGCACTGACAGAGGGGAAGGGAGTCGCCGGGGGGGGGGGGTGGGGGGGGGGGGAAATGTAATTTTCGGGTTTTCGAGTGAGAATGAGGGGGAAAGAAGGCAGCTGCGTGTCCTAAGTAAAATAACTTAGCGACGTCACGTTTTGACGTCGCTAAACGTCGCCAACTTGGCGACATGTACATAAAATATGTCGCTGAACGTCGCTTTTCGGCGACGTAGTACCCTCCTGTCGCAGAACGTCGCTAGACAGCGACGTTTTGCGACGTGTTTAAAACGACGTCGCTACTGGCGATGCCATTTATTGCCGTCGCTACAGTACGTCGCTATTTGATGATATTTTAGTAGTGCGGTGGCAGCAGCGCCGACGGCAGCAGCGGCGGAGGCGGGGAGGGGGGAGCGGGGGCGAGGGCCGCGCGGGGGGGAGGGGGAGGGGGGAGAGGAAGAAGATAATGGAAGGGGCATTTTGGTCCAATTTTTTTGGTCAAAACGGTTGACCGTTAATTTCTGACGAAATCCGTCCAATGTGGAGGGTGATGTACATTAATACAAAATAGTGGGATGTACCCTTAATTCGGATAAACAAAGTGGGGGACAAGTCAAAAAATTTCATGAAAGAAAGAGATGGGCTTCAAGCATGGGTGAAACCATATACATCAAATTGGGATCCACCATTCCTACAGTAGACCACAATGTCTTCTATGTACTTGTGTACGAAAAAATAATTTGTGGCCCACAATTCCCCACCAAAAAAAAAAATCCCTAACGGAAGGAACAGTCTGGCTTTCTTCCGTGTTGGGTGGAAATGGTATGGTTCGAATCCCCCACTGGCTCACCAGCCTAAAAGCATCTACAGTGGGACTCTTTTCAAGTGCTATATTTGACATTTAGCCAAATTTTGTAGCACTTAAGGGCTACAATGGACTCTTGTCCACACTTGAAAAAGAGTAGAAAGCCAAAGGACTCTCCAAATTTGGAGAGTCCACTAGTGGAGCTATAGTTACTTGGGGCTCACCATATTTACTTTTCTCTTTCATTCTTTTTGTTGGAGTGTTGCCACTTGTCAATTATGAAGGAAAAATAAGAAAGAAAAAGATGGAATGTTGCCACTTGTCAATTTTGAGTGTTTATTTGGAGTATACTATTGTGTACCAACATGAAGGAAATATTTCAAAATTAATTTTTGGAGTATGGTTTGAAATAATTTGGAGTATGGTTTGGAGTGTTGTCACTGTGGATGCTCTAAGAAAGGACAACCTAAAAAAGTCTGCCTCCTGGAGCCTTCAAACTGCTTGCTAACAGTTATTTAGAAAATAAAGAAAAAAATGAAAGAGTCCATTTAATTTTGGGTTATCTTCTAAAATCAGTTGAAAAAGATTGCTATTAAAATTTGGCATGCTATCAGAAAGGCGGAAACAATTTCAAATCATACCTTATTAGTTAAAAATCAATGTTTGAAATACCTTATGAATCAGAAGGACTTCCATTCCTAATAATCATGATAGCTACAAATTTGAGAACAAAAAACTTGTATCTTTTAAATATTATAATATATTCCGAAACTTTAGATTTGAACATCTTGAAACTAAGAGCTATCCCTTGCTTATAAGTTGTCTGGACTCAAATATCTTCAAAATAAATTTCTACGTAAGGTTTGAACCAATTTAAATTATTCACACCTCATGATCCTGCCTCCTATTCTAAATTACCAACTCTATTGTCATTCCTTTTTGAAGGTTCAACAGAAAATGATATATAATCTAAAAATCTCCATCTTAACTCGCTTTAGTTGAACAACCTTAGCATCCATGTCACATTTGATCGTTCCTGCCAGTCGAACAACCTTAGTACTCCAACTATCCAATAAATCCAACATATTGTCATCTCGATCCGTTCAACCACAAAATCAAATCGGCACGTTCATCCACAACGTCGCACAACTTCTTGCTCCACCTTGGATGTGTTGGACGTTCATCCACACCACAATTCCATCAATGAAGTCTGATATGCCTTCCGCCTGCAAATTTTATCACACCCACCTTATGAAGGATACTTAACTCCATATTGAGAAGAGCGTCTGTACAATCCAAACAATCCAAGCATACACAAAGTATACACATAAACGTTCAGCACTATCTATCCGAGTATACATATGAACGTTCAGCACCATATGTCTCGAACCAATTAGGGTTGTCCGAACCAGGTACGTAACCACGAGCTCTGATGGCACTTGTTGGAAACGTGATGTGACCCGAACCGAAGTTGACCTATGGGGTGCTATATTAGACTGGACCGATGTGCCTTAAAAAAAATTCTCATATAAGACCTAAATCAATTCCAATTATCTATACATCTTAATCTCACCTCCTATCATGAGACTAAATTACCAATTGTCACCCCCTTTTGTTTAGCTATAAATGAAATACAATCCACCATAAATGAAATACAATCCAACATAAGGATCCCAAAATTGTTAAATATAACTTTGAAGATCTTCTCTAAAAAAAATATCTCTGCTGGAACAGTCATTTTTTATGAGATATTATGTTGGGTTAATATTATGAAAACATCTATTTGACCCCCAATTTACTGTGGACATTTGAACGAATGTGAACAAAGGACGAGCCCAAATGGCTAGTCCATTGCATCTGGACTCTAAAAATAACTTATCACCCTTCTTTGTATGTTTGGACCCAATAAAATAACAATGTATTATCTGGCCAACATCCAATATCCAAAACCTAAAAATTACTAGGCCGGGGTGAGCATTATTCGATTTTGGACAAAAAATCGAACCGAATAAAAAATTTGATTCGGTTAAAAAAATCGGTTATGTTTCAGTTTTAAAAATAAAAAAATATTTTTATTCGGTTTCGATTATGGGTTTCAGTTTCGGTCCAAAACCGAAAACTGAATAAAAAAATCTATATATATATATATATATATATATATATATATATATATATATATATATATATATAGGTGTATACTAAATATATAAAATGTATATATATACTAAATATATCTAAGGTATACTTAGTTACTATATATATTAACAAAAAAGAATGCAAATAAATCGAAAAATCGAATAAACCAAATAAATCGAAAATCGAACCGATTTAGTTCGGTTCGGTTTGATTCAGTTATGGACCATTTCGGTTCGGTTCCGGTTTTGTTTATTCGGTTTTCGGTCCAATTCGATTTTCAGTTATTTGGTTCAGTTTGGACCGATTTAACCAAATGATAATCCTAAAAACAAACTCTTATGGATTACACTTGTCAGCGAAATAATAATGTCGTGCTAACAACTACTAACGACCATAAAAAGTTTTTTTTCTCCCTCAAACTCATACAATTCATACTCGTCTACGGTAATTAACTTCCATCAATGAGAAGAAAGATGTTGGAATAAACCAAGAGAGGAGAGAGAAAAAGGTGTAACTAAGGGAAACAATTAAGAGAGATCTAAGGAAATATTTCTACCTAATTTTAAAAAAAGTTTATTAAGTAATACTTGTTTTAGTTTGACATCATCCTCTTTTAAAATTTTTTTTTTTTTTAAAACTTATTCAATTTTTTTATTATTCCTTACAATTCATAACTATGGACCGTCTCCCTTAATGAGTTGAGTCTCCCTTAATGAGTTGAGGAGTCATAGTTTAAAGATTTTTCAACAATAAAACAATAAAAGTTCTAGGAAAAAGTGATTGAATGAGAGCCGAAGAATAAAAGAGTGGCAACGAAGCCGTCTTACTCATTTTTTTATAAACAATAAAAGTGGTATTTTGACGAAGTTAAAATATTATTTTATAGTTTATAATTGTACCTTATATAAATTATATTATTTAAAATTTGTTCAATAAAATTTAAATATTTTTTATTTAACAATATAATTGGTATATTTTTATTTTTATTATTTTTTATACCAAACAAAACAAAGTAGATCGAATTACTTTCATTTTTTATTCCTCTTATCAAACAAACATAAGAGGAATAAAATTGTCTTTCCTTTCATGGAAAATATATTATACTATTTCTTTTTTATGTGTTTTTTTTTGACAAAATTGTTTTATGTGTGTTTGATGCTGTTTTCCTGTCGACAACTTTCTTATTCTGACCCAACGACTTTTTTTCCGTCACCCGCCACATCTTCCCCAGAATTAAACGGCCACCCGTCCAATTATTCCTCCTCCCTCTCCCTTTCTCTCCAACGACCGTTTCCTTCACTCCCTCCCCCTTTCCTCTCACCACGTCTCTCCAATTCCTTTCCTTCCATCTCCATATAAAAATCTCCCCAGAAACAATGTGCAGCTCTCTCTCCTGCCATGCACACCACCTATTCGTCTTTATTCCCCTCACATCTCCTCCTCTCTCTCGCCATTTTCATGGAATAGGTGCATCTCTCTCCTGCCATGCACACCACCTGTTCGTCTCTATTCCCCTAATATTTCCCCCGCTCTCTCGCCATCTAGCCTTCTTTCCACATGGAATAGGTGTGGAACCAAGCTCACCATCATTCTTTCTAAATCAAGATGGAAGGTCAGACCATATAATTCCTCTAATTAGCCTCTTGTCTTTCTTGCTTGCTCCTTTGAAATTATTCATATCATATATTTACTTGGGTCGTAGTACTCTTACGTTACATCACGGGGTGCACTATAACTAATGCGACGTTGTTCGCATAAGAACAGCATGTGTGTGTCTATGTGTGTGTTTGTCATAGGGAAGACTTAGTAGGAGCGTACACCAATCTACTTTTGTATGCTTCATTTGACAATTAATTGGTTTTTTTTGCCTTTTCTACAACCATTTGAGTTGCATATTTTTGGACTTCATCATTCTGCTTTTGGCTATCTGGATTTGGAATCCGCTGCATTTGGATTGCGGGGTCCTGAATGCAGTTGCTAGGGGTAAGGGGAGGGATCCATGTATACCCATCTAAGGTTTTAATCTCTCGACGATGGCGACCTGTCAAATTTGTTTTATGATTCATTATTATGCCCTTAATGTGAATTATATTGCTCTCCATGACGTTGTCTTGTTGCTCTACGTTCGGAGTAGCTTGTTTCGAATATTCGCTTGTCTTACCTATTCCAGATCAGGAACATACGAAAATGTGATCCAAAATGAGTAATATTGTATTGCCCATTATAGAACCAAAATTACTATGGCAGGCCATAAAATAGATTCCCTTAACCTCTCGTCTTGTTTTAATTGTTTGGAATCTTCGTAATCTTTTGAAATTATTCACACCCGCATGTTGTTTTAATCTTTTAAGGATGGCGATTGACTACCTGTTGAATATGTTTTCGAGGTTCATTATTATGTCTTTAATGCGAATTTTATTGTGTCTAGATGTTGTCATGTTATTCTAGATTGGAAAGATTTTTATATGTAGAAGATTGTTGTTGTTTTCTTTCTGATGTTCACTCATCTTACCTATTCTACTTCAGGAATATTCTAAAATGTGATTCAAACTGACTGATAGATTGGAAAAATAAATATATTTACACTAAGTTGTTGTTGAGTTGCACTCGTTTTGTGATTTACTTGCTTAAGCCAAATGGAGCAAATGGGTTCATATTGCCGGCCCAAAATTCTGGGGTATAGGCATCATTCATTGTTGTTTCAGTTTGTCTTTATTTTTCTCTTATGATGTAGATTGGATAGCTAGAACTTTGATAACAGACTTGTGGTCCAGAGTTTGATGACTAACCTTTTATGAGGGTTTCAGCATTCTTACTATAAAGTTTTCAATGTATGAGGTTTACTTGACATTGTAATTTTTAAGTAATGGTTGTTTCCTAAATTTAGTGTCTCCATATTTGGAGACCAAATGCTTCTAAGCTGTCTTTACTTGTTTGACAATATGTCGTTGCATCATTTGTTCTACAATTCCAGTTCAATTGTTGTATTTTTTTTTTCAAGAGAAATAATTGTTATATTTTTTTCAACTGACGTTGTTGTTCTTTGTGATTTTAAGAGAGGAGTTCTATTGCGTCAATGAAGGGGTCATCCTATTTAAAAAATATGGATCCAATATATGGGGATAGTAATGGCATTGGCAAAACTATGGAGCACATACCCGAAACTGGTCTTCATCCTAGTACATGCTCAAACCTCAAACCTCTTTCAAACTTGGAAAAGACACCAGAAAAGCAATCAAACAATAAGAAAAAGCCAGAACCCATTGTAAAAAATGGTACAGGTAGCAACATAAAAAATACATGTTCCCCTGGTTCTTGTCCAAGCCCAGGCCCTGGTTCATGTTCTAGCCCAAGCCATGGATCTTGTCATAGCCCGAGGCAACGCTCATGTTTTAGTCCAAGCTATGGTTCATCTCCTAGCCCAAGCCATGGTTCATGCCCTAGCCCCAGACTACCACCAGCCTCAGAAACAACTTCATCCTCAGCCTCAACTTCTACAGTTACAAAGTTAAGTGATGAAAAGCTCAGTGATTCTTGTATATCTCTAAGTCAAGGTCGATGCAAAAGCACCCGAAGTGATAGCGTAGACAGTGCCACTACTGCATCTAGCAAGCACCATACTGGAGGTGATTGTCGATGGGAAGCCATTCAACTAGCAAATGCCAGAGATTCGCCTCTAGACCTTAGTAATTTTAGACTACTGAAACGTCTGGGTTATGGTGATATCGGCAGTGTTTATCTTGTTGAGCTAAAGGGAACTGGCACCTATTTTGCGATGAAAGTGATGGACAGGGCATCACTTATTAGTAGAAATAAGCTACTTCGAGCACAAGCAGAAAGAGAGATCCTCAGTCTTCTTGACCACCCTTTTTTGCCAACTCTGTATACTCATTTCGAGACGGAAAAGTTCTACTGCTTGGTAATGGAGTACTGTAGCGGTGGTAATCTCCACTCTCTCCGACAGAAACAGCCTAATAAGTATTTCAGCGAGCAAGCTGCAAGGTGAACTTTTATTCTTTTCTCAATTTATAACCTATGCCTTTCATCCATTGATTAGTAAGTATTCTTCCTTGTTCGGGATTTGCAGTCTTGATATTTACATCTTCCATTATCCTTTCTGTCAATTAGCTACATTTATTATGGAACTTCCAAGCTGTTTTCAAACTGCTAGTCTATGCTGCATGGATACAAATACAATATCACACAAAGATACAGAAACAACACTGGTTTTGATGTAACCTAATGTATTTTGGAGTGTCTGTATAGTGTCTGATACGTATTCCACTCAGACAATATGATGTGACATCAATCTTAGAGTATCCATGCTTCCTAGCTTTTAGTTGCAATTAATTGTGTCACGTCTGACGAAGATTATTGTTTTGGCTTTATGCAACACTAGTGCTAGAATAGAGAGGTTTGCTTCTAAAGGGGAAACTAAAATTCTCTCTTATACCCTACAACAGTGCTGCTAGAACTGAGAGGTTATGCCTTCTACAAAAGAAACCATACATTATATCTTGTGCCCTTACATTAGGCCAATACCATTTTTTTCATCTGTTTTAAACAATATTTGGATTGAACATGATTTTCTGGATCAAGTTGTGAAGTATAAATTTTTGAAGTGGTCTCAGGATTTGGAATCAAGTGGAATTTATAGATCACAGTAAACAAAAAGATATAGGTAATATTAATATAGTGCTCTTAAGGCTTCATCTTAAAATTGATGAGCATTCCTACTCATACCTTCAGAGCCTCTAAGGCTCAAATTCTTAGGATAATCTCTAGTTCGAACATGTGAAAATAGTGGCTGTTACGATAGCAGGTGGCAGATGTGGAGGCTAAGAAAAGGAATGCTGAGAGATGAATTTCCAAGCAATATCTTAATAATGTTCAATGGGTTCTCCACTGATGCTGAGCTCATTACACAATGTCACACGATTTTATTCTAAGTTTGCTAGCTCTGGGGCCTATGTATGAAAGGAATCGAGAGAAAAATGTTCTTCGCTTCAGTACCACAGAAGGTACCATGAGACGGGAGAAGGTTCTTCATCGTGCATTAATGCATAACTGTGCATATATGGGTCTCTAGGAGCATGGCAACCAAGATATGCAAGCATACCATAAAAAATTCATTATACAGTGCATACGTATGAAGATATAGTTTAACATACAAACAATGTGAGAGTATATTGTGCATTTTATGACCAAATGCAGATAAATGCACTAATTGAACGATGAAGGTAAATATTGATATTTCATTGAAAAGAGATCTGGATTCAATTCAATGGAAACCACCTTGATGATACCAAATGCAGTAAAGAAGAACTAGTTATATAACAAAAACCTAGAAACTAAAGCGAGATATGGCTTGAGTTCATGTTTCCATAATTACTTGCATGAAAGAAATAAAAAAAATGGTGTCTTTTAAACTAAGATTAAAGAGGACTTCCTATGTTTTGTTCATTAGATTTATAAATTTCAACTACTAATGAATGTTAGGAACAAAGTGAAGATTTGATGAATATATGCGTGTTTGAGATCAGGATCTCAGCAGCTTTACTCTTTATTGGTTTGAAGTTTCATTATAGAGTTTACCTTCACTGTGTTCATTTAGTCTTCTCAGAGAAGGTCGAAATGTAGGCAACCTGGTGCTTCGTACCCTCCTTTTAGGTAGGAAGTTCGAAAGTTTCATATTTCACGCTTGCGAGTTTTTTGTTAAGTTGGCTTGAGATACATTGTTGGTTGACATTTGACAACCTTTTAGCTCGAGTTTTTTAGTCAAGTAACAGGTTTACGTTATGTGGTAGAAGTTGGAATAGTTCACATGTCAAACCTAGTCCCAACTGTTTAGTCCATGGGAGACCAATAAGACGCATAGCAGTTACAGTCGAGTCCCATAAAACACAGGTAAGCTTGGAAACTCCAAAGCAGAGCCATATTCGTGCCGTTTACGTGTCGGATACAACACAAACACACCAAAAGTGATGTCATCCCCGTGTTATTATGTCTCTACTGTTTTGTATCATGTTCATGTCCAATGCAACAATAAAGCATAATCAGCATTTTCCTACATTATTCCATTAATGTAGAATTTGTTTGCAGAGCTACGTTATACACACACACACACACACACACACACACACACACACGTATCAGACACGACATGCTGTTGCTCATCCATTTGGTAAGGTGCGTTTGTCTTATACATGCATGTCTCTAACAGGTTCTATGTCTCTGAGGTGCTGCTTGCTCTAGAATACTTGCACATGCTCGGCATTGTCTACCGTGACCTGAAGCCGGAAAACGTGCTCGTGAGAGAGGAAGGGCACATAATGCTCTCCGATTTCGATCTCTCCCTGCGGTGCTCCGTAAGCCCGACGCTCGTCAGCTCCTCTTCCGCGCACAATGTAGGTTGCAATGCCATCCTCGACAACAATCAGGGCGTGCAAGGCTGCATTCAGCCGTCGTCCTTCTTCCCCCGCATCCTCCCGAAGCGCAACCGCAAGTCGAAATCTGATTTCGGCTTCAGCAGCGGATCCCTCCCGGAGCTCATGGCGGAGCCCACTAATGCCCGATCGATGTCGTTCGTCGGCACCCACGAGTACCTGGCCCCGGAGATCATCCGCGGGGAGGGGCACGGGAGTGCGGTGGACTGGTGGACGCTGGGCATCTTCCTGTACGAGCTCCTGCACGGGGTAACGCCTTTCAAGGGGGCGGGGAACCGGGCCACGCTGTTCAACGTGGTGGGGCAGCCGCTCAAGTTTCCCGAGACGCCGGTCGCGAGTCCGGTCGCCCGGGACCTCATCCGGGGGCTCCTGGTGAAGGACCCACAGAAGAGGATTGCCTACAGGAGGGGTGCCACCGAGATAAAGCAGCACCCCTTCTTCGAGGGGGTGAACTGGGCCTTGGTAAGGTGTGCCACCCCACCCCACGTCCCTGACCCTGTGGATTTTGGTCAGTTTGCTGTCAAGGACAAAAATAAGGCCTCTGAGAATGGTCACACTGGGACTGACGGAAACAAGGGCAGTCAGAGTGATTCTTCATATCTTGATTTTGAGTACTTCTGAGGAGAGCAAAGTGTTTGAACAAATTCATCAGAGTACCAGTACAGTATTGCATTGCATTGCATTGGCATATATGTTCAATTATATCTTCAAGATGTATAGAGATTTCTCATATCATTTGTTACCTACAAAAGCTGTAATTTATATTATTAGTCGTGATTATACAGCATTAGTGGAGTCCGCGGCGGTTCTGCAAGAGCTAGCGAGGAGAACAAAGTGAGGCGAGCGAACCCACGGGACGGAGAGGGGAGCTGATAGAAGGAAGTTCCGCATGAAAAGAGGCCCAATCTAGAGATTTCTCATATCATTTGTTACCTACAAAAGCTGTAATTTATACTAGTCGTGGTTATAGGCAGGATATCTAGCACATACAGCATTAGTGGAGATCAATTATATGTAATGGTGATTTTGGTCACTCGGAGAATTATTTCTGTTCCTTTTAATATGTTACATAAATACTATTTCTCAACATGTAAACATTCTTTTGGTCTTGCCATACTCTATCCACACTTTTTTTGTGAGCGTAATATTCTTGTATCCGTGTATCCGCTTCGTATCATCCTTGCCTTGTCTTTTTTCTTTTTCTTTTTCTTACCACTGTTATTCATAATGATATATTTCTCTGATTTTCACTACATCAGCTGATATTCTGTACTGCTCAGTGGCCATCTTTTGGATTGTACTGTAGTTCATGAGCCTAGAATTTAGGGTCGAAGGTTCGCGGAAAGGAATATGATATTTTTTTTTCTTTGAGAAATTATAATTTCAATCAATTTTCTTTCCGATGTTTGGAAAATCAAAAAAATTGGGAGGAAAAGTGAATCCGTAGAGGAGGAAAATAAATCCTTTGGGTTGGTGGGAGGAACCATTTTTTCTTCTATTTTTCTCCTTTTGGTAATCAAATTCCTTTCCTCCTTATTTTCTTTGGCATCCAAACAAAATCGCTTTCCTTTTCCAAGGTTATAATTCTGCGAACCAAACATTGCCTTATAGTTAGGTCTTTCGACGTATGGTTCGACTTGTTTATTTAAGCTTTCCATTTTTCATCCGATAGTCCGTGTATAAAATTTGTGTCAATTCTTTTATGGAGGTTTTTTTAATGATTTACAACCGACTCTAGTTTTTTTTTTTAATCGATGATGACGAGAATGAATTTTCATATAGATTAGCATGACAGAAAGAAATTTCACAGCAACATAATTTTCATTAATTAAAGAATTAACACTCTAGCACATTGAACATTGACTGCGGATTATTCCTGGACAAACTGTGAGCTCCGTTCTTTTGGTTTTTATGTCACTCTTCTACCTGAAATTGATAGTGGAGCAATAGTTGTCCTCATGTTTTACTTTTACATTGACAAGCTAGTTATCAATATCAAAACTTTTTGTTGTTCTCTTCTTTCTCTTTTAACATTTGCAAAACTAGACATCAATACCGACACTATTGTTGTTCTCTTTCTCACTTTTAAATTTGCGAAGGTAGACATCAATATCCAAACTTCTTACGGATTCTCCCTCGTGGACTCAGCCTTACATAAGCAGTGCATCACGAATGGCTCTCCGTAGGAAATGGTGAATGCGAGGACAGAGACTTGCCATTGGAGAGGATGCACTTGTTGAGCAATTAGGTTATATTGCTCGCTCGACATTGTAGACTAAGTGATATGAGAACTTGCCGCTTCCCTTTGGTAGGGCTGCAAACGAGCCAAGCTTTTGTAAGCTTGAGCTTAGTTTGACTAGAATTAATCGAGCTCAAGCTCGAGCTTGAACTTGATAAGTTTTTATTTTAGGGCTTGAGTTTGGCTCGAGCTTGTTTATATTGAGCTCGAGCTTGGCTTGATAAGCAAGTTTGATTCAAGCTTGATAAACAAGCTCGATAAGCTGAAAATCAAGTTCGATAAGCTTGATTTCAAGCTTAACGAGCTCGATTTCAAGCTAGTTAGGTTTGAAGTCTAGTACCTGTAATATTAACAATATATTTAAAAAATAATTATAAAAGTTTTTTAATTTCGATTATCAAGAATATATAAATGTATAATTCACACAACCATATTATTATACAAACATATATAAATTAGAATTCAACAAAGAACAAACGATTCTTACAAAAAAAAAGAACCAACGCGCTTCTAAACAAGCTCCTAAACAAGCTTCTAAACGAGCCAGCTTGCGAGCTCAAAAGAGCCGACTACTTCTAAGCTTGAGCTTGCCTCGTTTATTAAACGAGCTCGAAAATGAAGCTTGAGCTCAGCTTGTTTACTAAACGAACTGAGCTCAAACGAGCTTTTATCGAGCCGAGCTTCGAGCAGCTTGCGAACGGCTTGGCTCATTTGCAGCCCTACCCTTTGAGCTTTGGCTGCCAAATAGCCAGCCATATGTTACTATTTGTATACTCATCAAAAACTAAGAAACTATAAGGCTTGGTCAAGTCCAACCGTAAATTATAATGCAGTATGTTTTAAACCGGACCGGTTGAACCGGTCAACCTGTGAACCAATAGTCCTACGGTAGTTTAATATCGGCAATGTTTTTTTTCTTCCAAAAAATCGGTCAACTCGGACCACGGTCGGTGCGGCCGGACCACCGAACCATTTGATCCAGTTAGAGATTGAACCAACTTGAACATAACTTTTGATTTTTGTATTGAATTTTACATGCAATCAAAGTTAATATGTTTGCTTCTTGACTAATTCTACTATCGTAAACGTGTAGAACTTCTAAGTAGTATATATGTAGTCGTGTACTATATAACATATTCAATGTAAAATTGTAAGCCTATATAGGTCGATTCCCGGTCCGGTTTTTAAAACATTGTTATATCGTCCTTCTTCTTTTTTATACAAAAACTGAAAAATTATAAGTCCGTCAAGTCCAACCTTAATTATAACATCCTTTCTTTACGACAAGCAAACAAATTATAACGTGGTTGAACCGAAGAATTACCTGCATGCTCGGGGCAACTGAAATTTTCTTTATCGAATGAGGAAAACCTTTTACAAGAGTTGGTGTAATAATACGCACAAACCTTCTCTTACGAAATCTCTAACGAATTCAAGCAATCACAAGCAAAGCCACCTTAAACCTTTAACAACCTCAAGTGAAGAGTTAAGTATATTGTTGAAGAGTCATAAGGTTTCCCTACATTTGCAAGAAAAGGATAATCTTTAAGCTGGAATAAAGAAAAGGATAATCCACTTATAAGCTTTCATGTGATATTTCCCTTTCTCTGCTAATCTTCACTATTTTTTTCTCCCAACAATGAGAACTTCTCATATATTTTTTTTTTTACTATTTTTCCTCCCAGCTATGTTTCTTATAATTACCAACACAGCTCATCGACTAACTCAAGAATAATAAGGGAGAACGAACCCATGAACAATGACATTCAACACCCAAATAACAAACTTTGTCAAAAGAACACTATATTATTGATAATGGCACCAAACAAACACTGGTATCTAGAGATTTTGATAAGAATTAATTAGTTACAGACCTTCCAAGAGGAAATGCTAAAGCTCCAACATACAGAGCTCGAAACGGGAACCAAAAAAGTACTAAAAAAATTGAACAGTAAGACCTAGGAGTCCAATTTGGCAGAGCATAGTTGATAAAATCAGAAAACTCAAAACTCTGCATAAACTATATAATATGATGACTGAAACTGGTACCAAAATCTAGATTGAATGAGTATATCTTAAATTAGCTTTCCCATCAGACAGCAACCTTCTTGTTGGGCTCGAAGACGTATTTTATAAGAGAATCCTTGATGGATAGCAACTCAGGGAACTCGGTCTTCAACTTCGTAGCATCCATCTCGTTGTTGCTTCGAGATGCCACTATGACCTTGGCCTGTTCTTCCAGTGTGAAGTTTTGCCACTTGAAGGAGGGGTCAATATATTTCTTATACATCTCCAGGATCTCGTTGTGGCTCACAACACCAGGGTTGGTGAAGTTCCAGATGCCCCTGAGGTTTCTTTTCGCCATCTCCACCGATATGGGCAGCAGCTCATCTAAGACGGTCATGCTGTTTGGTATGTTCACCACCTTGTCATAGCGAGCTATCTTTGTGATGAAGTTGCGAGGGTTGTTAAGGTCGGAGGATATGGGCATGCGGACTCGCAGGGTGCAGACATTCTCGTATTCTTTCAGAAGCTCTTCAACCTGCACAATGCGTATAATGAACAACTTAGATACTGGCTTTTAAATCTTATGAAATTTAATATTAACATGAATGCACAAGAAACTTACCATAGCCTTGGTCTTTGAGTAGAATGAGCCAGCAAAGTTTGGTTTATCTTCTTCCTTGAATCCAACACCAGAACCTTCAAGGTGTTGGGCATCATACTCGAATATGCAGCCAGTAGCATAATTCATCACTAACAGCCCATGCTCCCTACAGATATCTGCTAGGGTCAGAGTGCCAACGACATTGGTGCGGATTGTTTCAGGTTTATGAGACTCGCACCAGTCAACATTTGGCCTACCAGTCACACCAGCGGCATTAAAAACATGAGTTGGCTTCACATTCTGAATATCCTGCAGAATCTGAGATCGCTCTTCCAAACGCCCTTTCCCGTACTCGTATGCTATCCCTTGCTTCTCACAAATCTTCCCAAGAAGACCTCCAATCCATCCAGTCCTACCATATATCAAAAACTTCATTGAAAGTTTAGGGTTGCTAGTGCTTTTTGGGACTGGCATCACCATTTTCTGCGTATGAGAGTTTGTTGCCTGAGAAACCTTACTGTCTTCACGGCAATCTAACTGCCTTTCGGTTCCAGGCATCATTTGCATCCTCGGATGGGGCAACAATGCTCCAGCGACATCGCCCCACCAATCAGGATTGGTTGTGTACCATTCCATCGTCTTTCTTAGCCCCTCTTCCCACGTAGTCCTCTCTGACCATCCTATGTTCTTGAGTTTCTGGTCATCAAGAAAATACCTTTGGTCATTAAAAGGCCTGTTCTCCACAAACTTGATAACTGAGTCTGCATCCAGTGAGAAAAGTTTACAGATGTCCTTTGCCACATCAATCACCCTCCTCTCTTTCTTTGTTCCAATATTATAAACGTGTCCAACTTCGCCTTTGTGTAGAACCACCTCAAAAGCCTCTGCAACATCCTCACAATACAGGTAGCTTCTAACGTTGGAACCATCCCCATGAATAGGTAGAGGCTGTCCTCTCATGGCTAGAAGGATAAATTTTGGAATAAGCTTCTCTGGGAATTGATTTGGTCCATATACATTGTTCCCACGGGTGGTTATAACAGGTAAGCCATATGACCTTCCATACGCCATAACAAGCATTTCTGCCCCAGCTTTTGTTGCAGAATAAGGATTCGTTGGTAGAAGTTGAGATGCCTCATGGTTTCCAACAACAGCATCTTCATCAGTCTCTCCATAAACCTCATCAGTGCTCACATGGATGAACCTTCTGATCTGACCAGTGACCTTGCAGGCCTCAAGGAGTACATGGGTCCCGTAGATATTGTTCTTGGTGAACTCAAACGAGTTGCCAAAGGAGTTGTCAACATGGGTCTGAGCTGCGAAGTGCATAATGGTATCAATGGACTCGGTAATGAGTAGGTAATTGACAAGGTCAGCACTGGCAATGTCACCCTGGACAAATTTGAAATTAGGGGAGGAACGGGAAGGAGAGAGATTTTTTAGGTTGGAGCAATAGTCAAGCTTATCAAGAACCACAATCTTGTACTCGGGGTAGCTGTGGACAAGGCGGTTCGCAACATGGGAGGCGATGAAGCCAGCTGCACCAGTAATGAGGATGTTCTTAGGCTTATATGACGTCATTTCTTTTCCTTTTCCTGATGACAAGTATCAAAATTTCATTAGATAATTCAAACTCCAAGAAACAGGTTGGAAAAGTAACATAGTTTAATGTAGAAGCATGACATATTTCCATAACACTGAAACTCAATTTTCATATAGAATAATGACATATTTCCTTCATATCTATAAGAGGCTACATGTCAATAACTTTCCTCTCTCAATCCTCTCAACCAGGCATCTTTTTAGATATAGAACCAAAAGATAT
The DNA here is from genome assembly GCA_029216955.1 of Iris pallida. Classification (NCBI taxonomy): domain Eukaryota; kingdom Viridiplantae; phylum Streptophyta; class Magnoliopsida; order Asparagales; family Iridaceae; genus Iris; species Iris pallida. The sequence goes on along the minus strand of JANAVB010038219.1, from coordinate 7,646,529 downwards.
TTGCCCGCAATCAGTTAAAATTTCTCAAACAGTAAAGTGCAACTAAAAATCAGAATAGACTTGGTTCTATCACTGTGAAAAATGGTCTTCAAATTTCCATCGAAAACCCAACCTATAAGATACCTCGTACCCCCGACATATGATTTGTGGCCTAACCAAGAAGCAAGGGTGTGTTTATTGTATTTTTGATAGTAGGCACTTGAATCAAACGTGTCGCCAGCATATCATAAGACATTACCCGTTATTTAATTCCTACAATTAGAGAATAACTCGATCTACCTTAAGCAACGGATCAGGTACTAAACAAAGCATGCCCAATCTAATATTTGAACTGGGGATCAACAGTGCATCTGCAATCCAACTGATTGCACACTCTAATGACTTTAATCTGATATGTACGACATATCACCAACTACATTCAACTTACATAAAGGTGGTATCCATGTCTAACACCTAATAGAAGTTACATGATAATTAGCAAACAATCAATCACATTATTTTAGGAAAATTCTTCACAACAATTTCCATCCAAGGGATAAAATTCTAACTATAACTCAACTTTATGACCAATATACCATTTAGATCTTTGGCATATTAATTTATCCCACAATGATGCTATCTGTTATAGAAGACAATACCACATCTCCCTTCCACTTAGAGTTATATTCACAGTTAGGGTAGACTTGGAGATCACTTTCCTATGCATGTGAAATACCTTCAAGACTTTTCTTGTCAAAGTTGTGTTTACCAGGAAGGAATAAGGAACCAACTCAGAGATAAAATTCCTGAAATAGCAGGACAAAGAACTTGAACTTTATGGAGCTCTCTCAAAATTGAGTTGTGATCCATATGAAGGGCAAAATGGAAAAGTATGTTGCACCAACACAAACATGACAAGACGCAAATATGGTTACAACACAGACGTGTGATATATTTTGGTGTGTCTAGTACATTTTTAGTGTCTGTGTTGTGTCCAGGATGTGTCCAACATGGGCATGCACCCATTTTTGGAGTCTGTGCTCCCTAATGATAGAGCACATGCCACTAAGAAATAAGAATTTTGGAGAATTCAATCATTCATGGTTCTCATGCTTACTAAAGGGCCAATGTTTATTCTTATTTATTTGTCAATGGAGCTGACCATATATTAGGCAAATTCAAGCCTTTGTATGCAGCAACTAAAAGACCAAGCAATTACATTATTAAAGGTTATATGTGAGCATCACAAAAAAAGGCATTCCTTATTACCTAGGAAGCATGGACACTCAAAAAATTGGTGCATCTTGTATGTTGACCATATGGGATATGTACCAGAAACCACATGGACACTCAACATAGCTTACTCTCTCCAGAAATTATGTATATTTAGAAGAAAATTGATGCATTTAACTAAGTTTTGATACAATGCGCTGTATATCTAGTACTCTTAATCTGGTTATCCACACCAAAAGAACCAACTAAAAAAATATTTCTTTCGTACCAAATGCTCGTGAAGCCCCCAACCCGCCAATCAGTTATGTTATGCCAGCCGAAAACTAATTCTTCATCTCTAAAATAACCATATATTTAGCAAATAAGATATTTTCTCGGCAATTGCCATTCATCATAGAATATATACATCCACTACCGAATGTGGTCAGGCAAAAAGCACAAAAACATCACAATTTTGCAAGCCTACTTCACAGTAAGTAAAATCATTTACATGTATGCCCAAATGAGAGATATCTCATAATAACTATAATGGGGTCGGTTGGGGTGGGGTGTGGGTTATCTGAACCCCACATTCAAATGTAATCATATAATAGACTAAATAAAACATATACTAAGAAATTGTCGAGTGACCTACATGGAATCATGACTAAGTACATAGGACCAAGCAAACCTTCTGAAACAATAGCTAGCAAGAGTTCTAGCAGATTTACTAAGTTATCTCTAACATACAAACTGACACACATAAGCACATAAAGCTGCATGCACAATGATAATAGATAATAATGGTATAGTATGTGATATAGAAATAATTTGCACATAAACTTGTCGGTGACCCTTCTAGTATGTGATATACAGAAATAATTTCCCGACTTGCACAGTCGCCTTTTATTTTTAACCATTTATGCCATACAAATTGTTATTAATCCGGTCTCTGCTTCAGTTAAACTCCAACAATTCCCTATGCAATCCCAGCTTGTAAATTGTCCATATTTTGACGAAAAATTTAGTTAGTATCCTCCCCTCACCCAACCCATGAATAATGAAATTCTGGCTATGTCACTTGACATAGCTGCAGAGGCAGATCTACACAAAGGCACGGCCGGGAAGTAGACAAGGCCCAAAATTTTGGAAAAGAATTTTGATTTTGATTTTTTAAAAATATTTTATTCACTTGTTTGGATTTGAAATATGCAACAATTAAGTGATAAATAAATTCTCAAAAAAAATTGGTATTTTAGACGGTATGATAATAGTGTCCTCGTGTCGCTCAAACTATACCTAAAGTTCAACCCCACCCCCACCCCCCCCCAACCCACAAAATTTATATGCTAGCCCCACCACTAAATAGCTGCAAGCCTGCATGCATAATATATATTTTCAAATATAACATTTCCACAACATAGCATTTCCCATGTTGACAGATCTAGATTTACTATTAAAACTTGAGCTGCAAGAATGCCTACATTTGCGTTCATCAAAATCATATAAATTTGTAGAAAGCATTTTCCATGTCTTATATAGTGAATAACCTAGTCGCCTCCAATTAGAAACTAAAACGGAGATCAATATACTCAATTAGATCGAAGAACAGATCTCTACAAAAGCCAATTCCTTTTGAATAGTTAAGATCTCTCCTTCAAAATCGATCGAATCACGAAAGGAAATATAATAAGCAACAATGTCAACCCACCAAACAATCATTTTTATTAAGGAATCGATATAAAGAATAAACTAATGGAACAGTAATCATTCCATCACTTGAAGCAGATCTGACTATATCACTCATAATTCCTACAAAATTAATAGCAGTTTTGAACTTCTCAGGTCCCACATTTGCGAAATCGAAAATTTTCTGGTTTAAACTTCCAAAAAATCAAATATAAAAAAGGGAAATGTCATAATTTTGATCAGCGAACAATCGACACAGGAGTTATCACAAAATAATCCAGCACGACTCCAACTAGTGATCAAAAGTACGGATCAGGTCATGATCGATACGCAAAAAGGAAAAAAAAATGCAGAAAATAAAGGGCGAGATGTAGATCTAGTAGAGATCTTTATGGTGCCGACGAGAAATTAACAATAAACATCAGATTCGGTCAAAAATTAGGTCAAATTATAGAGACCATAACTCAAAATTGGAGATCTAACGTCAATGGCTTAAAGAAAGAGAAGAGAGAGACTTACGAGAGAGAGAGATGGAGAGAGAGTAGCAAATCACAAAGTTCTCGGTTTGATGTTGAAAGTATTAATAGAAAGAGAGAGGAGAGAGGAGAGAGGAGAGAGGAGAGAGAGATACGCGTGAGTATCCGGCTGTTTACGTACGGTTTTACTGTTTTGTTGGTGTTTTTTACTATTTTCTTTATGGTCTCCGTTATTTCTAGTTTGTTGCTGCATTTTTTAATTTATTCCTTCTTTGACTTCAATATTTCTATTTTTAAAATTTGTTTTGTGCATGCATTCCGCTGAGCCGTCGGACGATTTTTTTTTTTTTTAACTTCTGCCCTCATTTTTTCTAAATTTTCTTTTGTCATATAATCTTTCTGTAAAGTATATTATGGATCGAACACTCGTGTTGTGTGTACAATTTCAAGTGAAAGAAGAGTAAAAGCGTAAAGAGAAAAAAAATGTAACAAAGTGAGTTATTACGATTTTATATTGGTAAGAAAATTTGAATTAGTAGGTGACAATGTAACTTTTTTATTCATAATTAATAATATTTTTAGACAAAAGAATGTTACATCCAAAAATATTGATATTCCTAATATTCGGATTATATATTTATATAGATAAGTAGATTAATGTCTAGGAATATAATTCGTCTATATCATCTATATAGGCATCATGATTAAAAAAGAGTTGTCTTTCGTATCGAAACATAAGTGTCACGATTATCTATATAACAAAACATATTGTTGTATTTAGGGATAGAATGTAAGAGAATAAAGAAGGATAATTAATTAAAGTATATGAATATAGTGGATCGTTATAAATATGACAATTTTATGTGTCATCTTTATAAATGCCACCACTAAAAAAATGATAAGTCTTTCATGATAAAATATAAGTGTCACAGTTAGAAATAGAAATGGGTAGAAATATTATGCATGTATATAAAGATAAGTAAATTAAAAAATAGAATCATTAAGAAGTGTCGTGGGCACTTGAATAACTGATATATATAACAAAAAATAGTTATATTTAGTGATAAAAGATAAAAGAATAAAGAACAATCCTATTAACTAAGAGGAGTATTTTCGACAGAATATAAGTGACATAATTAAAGAAAGTGAACATTTTTGACATATATATGTCATTAAAAAATGCCACGACAAATAAATAAATTAAAAAAATATTTAGAAAATTAATATAATAAGTGGTGCCAAGGTATTATCCAGAAATGTCAGTGGCGGAAGTGTTTTTTATTAAAAAAAAATGATAATGAGATCTTCCTTTTGTTTTGAAAATTTTCAGTTATAATATACACCAAACTCCATTTAGCGTTTGGTCTTTTGTTTCCTCGTTCTATACGATAACTGAACTATGGAGTGTTGTTAATGTTGGAGAATTTGTTTAAGAATGGACGCTTCATTTAGACTCTAATTTTCGCAACACTTAGATGGTAGCATTGTATAAACATAATATATATTTGAGTCGTTTAAGTATATATCCATCTAGAGGACAAATTGTTTGGCTCGATCTAGAAATTGTACTTGGCCCTTAGGATTAAGTTGGATTCCTATGTTCCACTATATAAAGAGGTTTCAAAACGGCTCAAAAGTGAGCCGTTTAAGCCCTCATTATATCACGATCCATTTTATTTTTAAAAAAATAAAAGCTTAATTGTACTTTGCTACCCTCAACTATTCCGCTTTTTCAACTTGATACCCTAAACTTTTTTTTGTAACAAGTTGATACCTCAACTATTATTTTTTTTCAACTTGATACCTAATTTTTCAAAAAATCCCAGAATGTCCTTATCCCTTCCCTCTTCCCTTCTCCCCTCCCCCCCTCCTCCACTCCGGCCACCCCCACCCTCCCGCTCCGCCTCCCCTCCGGCCACCCCCCTCTCCCACGTCCGGCCAACCCCCTCCCACTTCCGGCGCCACCGCCGCGGCGGCGGCTGCTGCTGCCGCGGCGGCCGGCGGCAGTGGGGGTAGGGGGTTGGCCGGACGCGGGAGAGGGGGGTGGCCGGAGGGGAGGCGGAGCGGGAGGGAGGGGGTAGCCGGAGTGGAGGAGGGGGGGTAATTTTAAGGTTTGAGCAGGGGTATTTTCGTCCAAAAATTTTTTTGGGTATCAATTTGTTACAAAAAAAAAGTTTAGGGTATCAAGTTGAAAAAGCGGAATAGTTGAGGGTAGCATAGTGCAATTAAGCCAAAAATAAATTATGTAAAAAATTGGTGAAAAAAGTAAAAATTTGTCAACATAGAGAATCGAACTCAACCAAAAAAAAAAAAAAAAAAATCCACCTTAATCACATGAGTTAGAAGAAATATTTAACTACAATTGAATAATATATTTATTATACGTGCAAAGCACGTGCGTTTACTAGTTTGAAGTAAAAGTGTTTGTATAGTTTAAAACATAAGTTTTGGCTTTTCAAGATAGAAACATGTCCTATGAATTCTTAAAAAAAATGAAAAGAAAAGAAAAACCTAATAGTTATATATTTTCTCAATCCATAAATTAGTTTTCAGCTCATTTGATGCACAAGATACTTTATTGCATGTGTGGTTACTTATGTAACATACTCTATAAGTTACTTATCAGTACTTTATACGATTTGAAAAAAAATGTTACGTTATACTTTAATGCAGAACAATCTAATATTTTTGTCCGATGCTAAAGATACTACTATGTTACTATGTTTGTTAAGGGACATCATATTGGTAGTCTTTGTTGCATTGGCCTCGTTTGGTTCGCGGAATTGAAGAAAAATAAAATCAATTCATTGTCATTTCCATTCCTTTAGAAAATTTTATTTTCTATTGATTTTTTCTTTCTGATGTTTGGAAATGTCAAAAAAAATAGAAAGGAAAGTGATTACTTCAATGTGGGAAAGTGATTCTTTGTTTGGATGGATGAAATTACTTTCTCTCCTAATTTTTCTTTCATTGGGAATCATTTTTCTTTGCTCCTCAATTCCTTTGGCACCCAAACGTAGGAAAGTAATCACTTTTCTTTTCCAACCTGGAGATTCCGTGAATCAAACGAGGTCAGGGCTAGCAACTTTTTTGCAGTAGTCCCGAAGACAAAAAAAAAAAATATTTACAAGAGTGTTAAAATTTTAACAGTTATGAATATAAACATGAGTTATGAGTATAAACATGACTCAATATTTTAACAATCTAAGACTACAAGAATTATAATATTTCTTAACAAATTTTATGTCTCTGATGCCTTTATGGTGGCAGTGGTGGGAAAGAACCATTTTGCCGACACGAAACATATTCAGCGCTGGAGAATATAAGATTTCACAAGCAACCATGTGTATAAAAGTTTCATAGAAGAATGCTGCCGAAAGAATAAAATATTCGCTTAATATTATGTTTGTTGGTGAGATGCGGGAAAAGAAAATAAAAACACACAAAATAAGTAAAACTATTTTCGTCGGAAAATTTTGACAATTGGCGTCCGAGTAAAATTGAGCGGGTTACCAAAGTCTAATGCTGTGTTTGGTAGGAAGGATGAAAAAGTGGAAGGAAAGAAAAAGAGTAGGATTTATTTTTCTTCCTTATGGAAAGGAAAACTCATTTCCTTCCTTTGTGTTTGATAGCAATGATGGAAAAGATAAGGGATACATTTTTCTTTGTTTGTTATGGAAGAAAAAGTGGAAGAAAAGAAAGTAAAAAATATAGGGTTTACCAATTCTATCCTCAATTAATATCATTTATTTACCATTTAACTTCATGAATAATTTTTAAATAATACATTCATATGTGGGTATAATTGTTAATTACTACAAGCATCCACTTTTTCTTCCACTTTTCCTCCCACTTTTGGGAGATTGAATTTCTTAGGTTATGAGGGAAAAGTAATCCCTACTTTTCCTTCCTTCCTATTTTTCTTGCATACCAAACAAGAGAAAATGAGTCTTTTCCTCCACTTTTCCTTCTCTATTTTCCTTCCTTCCACTTTTTCCTCATACCAAACACACCCTAAGGAAAGGTTGAGTGAGAGATAAGGTGTTCGTGGACGTGTAGTCCGTTGGGTACACCGAGAGAGGGCCCGTAGAGATTGAGACATATTGAATCTTTATCTTGACGTAGCTCGCGGGTCCCAAAAAAATGACTACATAAAAAAAAAATGATAGGAAAGGCCCACCAACATCTCTATTCTGTTTTTTTTTTCTTTCTAGCATATTAGATTCTCTCACTTTAAAAAAAGAAAAGAAAAGAAAAACTATTTCTATTTCTTTGGTTCAGTCTCCTAGCAGGCTAGCAGCATATGGAGCCTGTCGGGAGCCCAATGACACAAGAACAAAATAAAATAAATAATAAATAATATTGTTGGATATTTATTATATATAACATTTTTCTTTCGTTATAGACATTTGTTATGATTACATGTAAGTTAAGTTATTGTAAATGTGTGCTGTTTGGTTTATAGAATTAAATTTGCAATATGATATATTCGTTTCACATTGCAATATGATATATTCGTTTCTTGGCTTTGGCTGGCTTCATTTTTTTCTTCCATCACATCTATTCGTGGGTATTCGTATGTTTTAGAGGATTCAACAAGAAGGTTTTGTTACAAAACATTTTCATTCTAATAGTCACTTGTGGCTTAAATTGGTTATTTAATTTCATGAAACAAATTATGAGTAATCAATTGGACAGATATAAAATGTCGTAGCTATTCTAAAATCGCAAAATACAATAACCGATATAACAACTAGTTAGGGGCGGCCCTGGCCCATGACAGGCTGGACGACGGTCCAGGATCCCCTGACGAAATGAGGCACCAACATATAAAACTATCTACAATAGAACTAGTATGTATCATGTGCCATTCTTTAACAAAAAGTATTGTGGTGTAGTGGTTATAATGCTAGACTTATATATAGGAGGTCCTTTGCTAAATCTTGGCTACAACAAAATTTTGTTTTGTTTAAACTTTTTGTACATTATGTATGGGGGTCCATTTTGGAAGTTTCGCCTTGGGCTCCCATTAGCTCAGGACCGGCCCTGCAACTAGTATCCTACTAAAAACAGTAATACAAATTGTGAGAGGGTTGACGAGGTTTACAATATATTTATGACTATTTACTATTTAGTTTATCAATGGATGAAGATGTTGAATATTGTCATATCTTAATATGTCTCTCTTTTATATTTGTATTTTGTTGAAAAATTTGGTACAATTATAACCCAACAACAACGAAAAAACAATAAAATAATAAAATAATAAATATGTAAGATGGTGGAAAATGTGGCCTCGACGTTACTGTTAATTTCCAAAAACTCTTAGCCAACATGTCAGAAAATCCCTCTTTGAGTACCCAAATGCACGAATGGATTTTCTTGAGTCTAGATAGACACCGAAGCTACCCACACATTACATTTGGACTGTAAATAAAACCCCAATAAATCCAAAATGAAGCATAGTCATTTCAAATTAGCCCTTATTGTACTATATATAAAGATATTTGGGATATTCAGATTCAAAAGGTTTCACAAGCGTCATAGGGTTTTTTGATTACCTGTAAATGAAATTTCTTTGAAACAAAAGTTGTTGTAATTGGTATTATAACCATTACGGCCATAACAAATGTTACTGAAAATTGGTCGTACAAGTTTTCTTTTTTAAGTGACGTCGTTTACAGTAAAAGAAATACCGTAATATTGGTGTATATGTTGTAACAAATGTTGCATATATATAGCCGAAATAACATTTAATAGGGTGTTTGTTTGTTTCCACTAATTAGAGGTCGGACTCACATTTAGCTAATTAAAGCCTCTAAATAGTGATATATAAAAGTTGTTATTTTTTTCCACTAATTAGTAGGGGTGAGTATTGGGTTTATTCGGTTTCAACCGAACCAAATAACCAAAAATCGAATTGGACCGAAACCGAATAAGCAAAATCGAAATCGAACCGAATTAAATCGGTTCGGTTTTTTGTTTATTCGATTTTTGGGTTTATTTGTGTTTTTTTTGTTAATATATATAATAACTAAATATACCTAGATATATTTATTATATACCTATAGTATATACCTATATATATATATATATATATATATATATATATATATATATATATATATATATATATATAAACTAAATTTTTTTATTCGGTTTTCGGTTTTGGACCGAAACCGAAACCGAATAAGAAAATTTAGTATTTTCAAAACTGAAACCGAACCAATGTTTTTTTAAACCGAACCGAATCTCTTATTCGGTTCGGTTCGATTTTCGGTTCAAAACCGAATAATGCTCACCCCTACTAATTAGTGATTATGTATTTATTTTTAATGTATTATAAGTATACATCAATTTACCCTTGAACCCTTATTATAAAGCATTATAAAGTAAAATATTTCACTAATGCTACGTAGACTAGAGGATTATCCACGACAACCTTAAACTGAATTTCTATCAAAGTAATTTCGTTATAAATTAAGTAAAATATTACATTTCGTAAGTCAAATCAATTAAAAAATATATCATAAACAAGTCTCTTAAATCTCACAACAATTAGAACATAAAAAAACAATAAAACTACATTAATCTAAAAAAATTGTGTGTAATTCCTCTTCTTCTTTTTTGGTTTTTTATTCTTTTTGTGAGTTTCTCTATTTTTCAGATTTTATGTAATCTAAGGATATAAAAATATTAAAATTTTTAGAGGTCAATTATCTTTTACCTTCAACTGGATGTTGGACGACAAAGGAAGCTACAAGCTACAACTTTTTTTAAGTAGCCTATAATTAGTCGTCAAGCTTCAATTGCATCTAATTAGATGCACAAATAAATAATATCTTTTATAAAAAAAAATCTATAGTTAGATCAAATTAATAATTCTAGCGGTAAAAAACAAACGCCTTCTTAGGCCATCTCCAATGGATGTTTCTATGTCCCCTATTTCTACGGTAGAACACATTCCAATAGTAACTTCTATAATAATTTATATCCTACATGGCAGTGATGTAGGATGGAGAGTTTCTACAAGTGCTTCTACATGTAGAAATCCTCATGGAAACTCTCTATCACTCATACCAATTAATGTTGGGCCCACATCATTAAATTGATCTATTTATTTGTTGTCACATAGGATAGAAATGAAGAATCTCCCATTGGAGAGTGTTTATTTGTATGTGTAATTTCTATATAGAAACCCTACCAACTAGGTTAGAAATTTCTATAAAGTACAATGACACGTAGGATAGAAGCCCAATTATAAAAATTCCCATTGGAGAAGGCCTTAGGAGAGAGATTTGTTGAATTAACTCTCAACTTTTCTTTCCCCTGGGCCAAAATTTCCTGTTTGGTGGGCCTTGCAAACTGGCTTTAGCCATGTAACCAAGACCCGCAAAGGTTTAAGCTTACAACCCAATAGAAAGAGGGGGGAGAGAGAGAGAGAGAGAGAGAGAGAATAGAAAGAAAGGGCGGCGAGGGTTAACGATGGGGTGGAAGGCGGCTCAGAAACTGATCGAGAAATGGAAGATTCTAAGAGGCGACAATGTCACTATTCTTCATCTCTCTCATTCTTTCCAAAAAAATTTTCCTCTCTCTCTCTATTTTTTCTTCGTGCAATTTATAGTTTTGTCATACACAGGTGATGATAATAAGAGGGAAGGACAAAGGAGAGACGGGCATGATCAAGCGGGTCATCCGCTCCCAGAACCGAGTCATCGTCGAAGGAAAGAATCTGGTCCGTCATCTTCAATTCAATTCAATTCAATTTACTATATTTATATTTATTTTGATGATTAGCGTTTAACAACCACTTGTAGTTTTTTTTTCCCCTATGTTAAGGAACTTATACTCGAATCGCGTCAGTTGTGGAGCACAAGAAAGCTCCATAAAAGATTTGACAAAGTTTTTATGACCGGCTGTCGTTTGTGCCAAATTCCTAGCGAAGGTAGCATAAACCCGAGACAAACCTACCTTTTCGATATGTAATTTAAGCTCTTGCACCCAAGGAGCATACAGAAAGGTAATATGATACAGTTAAGCCAAATAGTGACAAACCCGAGTCCGTTGTCCTCCATTAACACTAACAAAAACCATATCCATTTTCGCAGTCCCAATCCAAGTTCGCTTAGGCGTACACCTAGTCATGGCAGCTTCTTTATTGCACGATTGCATCTACCAGGTCTACATTGCACGTGTACAAACGGCCTAAGATATTTTTCTATTTTCTTATTATCAGTTGGCACAACCTCCCAACTTCCCACGAATATGTCCAAGGGCGGAGCTAGAAATTTTTTTTAGGGAGGGTTAAGTGTCATGGACGAAATAAAATAAAATATGGTAACTAAAAAAATGAAAAAAACTACAAAATCTCTACAAAACCATCAACTACAGGTATCGACCCTTGATCTTTTACATAACCACCAAACCACTCAACCAGTTAAGCTGAGACTTACATATGAAAAATGTTGGTAGTTTATATTATTTATTTGTTTTTAAGCCCGGGCTACAGCCCGGGACAGCTCAGCTTATGCTCCGTCACTGAATATGTCCATCTCGTACCGTGTGTTTCTGATCCGACAAACTTATATAGTTGTATGGTGCTATAATTATCATATAGGATTTTCCTTTTAGACTCGAACGCATACTAGATCAGAAGCGTTCCATTTGGACCGTATTGTTTTAATTATAGGAAAACCATCCTTCTCAATCTTTCCATCGCAATGAATGATTGATGCTAAGTTACAACAGTCTGGGTCAAAGACTTGAAACAATTGTAGTTGGCAATTTGGCATCATCATCAGGATGATTGCAATACCAGGTAAGGTCTTGAATTTGGTTTAGCACAAGCTAAATAGCTATAGTCAATGTGGTGTTTGCTCAATTTTTTATTTTTCTTAATTCAATTTCACTTGCAATTTTGAATTTAAGAGGTGGTGGATTTGTCTGTTCAGAAACTTATGTATCAAACATGGTTGATGCTAACCTCTTATCTATTTGACTGCTTTCTCAGGTTAAGAAACACATAAAACAAGGTAAAGGACACGAAGGCGGAATCTTCAGCGTTGAAGCTCCTCTCCATGTCTCAAATGTGCAAGTTCTGGATCCAGTCACTGGGTATGGTTTATATTGTATATTGTTGAAGTTGGAGTATTTAGTTCATCTTAGTATGGAATTCTATTTGACATATTTGGTTCCCTTTTTTGTTCTCTCTTTTTCAGGAAACCTTGTAAGATAGGGTATCGCTTTATGGAAGATGGAAGCAAAGTAAGAATTGCTCGTGGCCAAGAAGCCTCTGGATCCATTATTCCTCGTCCAGAGATATTGAAAATGAGGCGGAAGCCGCGGCCTACAATAGGTACTTTCACACTCCAACTAGTTCTTGTTTGCTAGAGTCTGGTATTATTACATTCTCATGTTGCCACAGTAAGTTTTAAGTACAAAAGTTGAGACAATGATTCAATCATTTACATGTTTTGTTCTCTCTTTATTCTTGAAGTGAAACATGTTAATCCATCTTTATCTAGATCAGTGTTTCATTTTACGTGAGAAGCTATGAGAATGTGAGGTGTATCTTGCATTTGCGTTCATTACCTTATGACATCGGGCGTGCTCAAAATAGGTTTGGCCTTGACATAAAAAATTAACATTCGGAGAAGGGCCGGCCGGCCGGCCAGGGCGACCGCCCAGGTCCCACTGGTCATGAGGGCCCAAAAAAATAGTTTAAACATAAATATGAATAATTTTGTATCCAAATTAGAAATATTATGTACCATGGGGCCCTTCTTGACACAAAGCTGTTGCGGTGTAGTGGTTAGTTTGTCAGACTTGTATACAAAAGGTCCTTGGTTCAAATCTTAGTAGTAACCTTTATTCAATTTTTTTTTTAGTTTTTTAATATTTTTTCCATTATATATGGGGGTCCTATTTTGAAAATTCGTCCCGGGTCCCTATGAGCTCAGGGCCGGCCTTGATTTGGGGAGTTGTTTGGAGGTGCATATACCTTGGTGTGTGTAGTTATCCTCGTAGTCGGATCCCGGGGGAGGCGGGCTAGTCAGCCGCCTAGGGCCTTATAATTATTTTGTACCAGGAAAAAAAAAACTATGGGCTTGCGGAAGTTCATGAGTGCCTGAAGAAGAATTAAAAAAAAACATTCAAAAGAAAAAGTGAAATGTTGCACATATTTTTAAGTCGCCTCTTCATCTTCTCTCATTTTCCTGCGAAAATTCTCTCTCCTCTCTTCCTCCCTCAGTAAACTTGTCCATGCAGGTCTTTATCCTTTCTAATTTATAATGTCTTTTTTTTTCTTGTGAAACTTTAATATTAATTGTTTAAAGATTGGGAAGAAGTACATAAGTGGAGGAGATCGCAAAGTAAATATATCTTCGTTACTTGTAAATAAAACAATAAAAATTATATAGAGGGATGAGGGTCTCGATAACATAGATCATTTTAAACAATAAACATTATACTATGCATGCAGTTCTCCATCTTCTCATGGTATTGTTTGAAAACTATAATGAAATGTATTATACCAAGTTAGAATTTAACCTATACTGAGTTTAAGGCTTGGAATTTCAAATTTAATTTTGAACAGGTCAATGCTTGCTGCTTTGATATTCTCACTCCATAAACATAGAATAACTCATTTTGCATTGTTATCTGTATGGTGTATGGAGCCACTGTCACTGCTTTCTCACTTGAGATTTAGTTTGATGCTCTATAGTGCAATCTATTAATTATTTGTCATTATTGGCAAGGGCACACAAGGAGCATGCTGAAAGCTATATATGATTGTCATTAAATTATATACCAAGCTAAAACAATAAAAGTATTAATAATTTACAAGAGTATAGTCGTTTAGAGGACATCACTTGGCGCAACTATAAGTCTTGTTGCTTGTATTTTGGAGGATGCGGTTCAAGTCATGAAAACAACCTCCTCATATATACAAGGGTAAGGCTGTGTACATCTTGACCCGCCACAAACTCTGCATAAGTGAGAGCTTGTGGCACTAGGACGCCTTTGTATAAAATTGTAGTCCTTGTTACTGCTTATATGAAAGAAAAACTTATCCATGAATTTATGTTTATATGAGAACAAACTCTTACAACTTTCTTAGAGTAGATCGGTTGCTTGTACTTGCTGCCTTGCAAGATTCAAATGTACCAACATAGACAACCATCCGTCCAACCTTGTTAGCTATGAAAATGCACTCCTGCAACAAACACACAGAGATACATCCAAACTTACATACACATAGGCATGCACACGTGGATGGATAAAGAGAGAGAGAGAGATGGGTGCAGATTTCAAGCCAACTTTGGTCCTTTTGGTATAAAGGAGAAAGCTTTTTAGAATTGAATTTGCTCTGGAAACTGTCTTTTAAATATTTGTTTCAATGGAAAAGATGTGGACCGGGGAAAACAGAACTTTCAGGATTTGATAGTGTTTCCTTTTGGGCCTGAGTTTTGGAATCCTTTTTTCTTCTAGAGAAGCTTCTTATTTTTGTTTTTGGTTGATATCCTTATAATAATAACAAAAAGAAAGCACAACTTTTCCGTGGATGAGTGTTTGTTACAACAAAGCTTGGAGTAGGTTACATTTCCTTTAGAGATCCAAATGATTAGGTATAATATTTTATGTTTATTTAACTATTAGAATTATGGTGTTTATGAGAGGAATTATTAAGGGAATCTCATTCACTCTCTGGTTTAATGTGTCATAGAGATGAACGTAATTCTCTATAACAAATTGTACCATCTTTCCTTTTCACCTAGACTCTTTAAAGTCCAACGGAACTTGGAGGGTGCTCCTTGTTTGCATTAGCTTAAATTGCATATAAAAAAAAGTAGGTCTATCTACCTACCTGCCAATCGGCTACGTAGGTTTCATGGCACGACTCTCTCATGCTCATTGCTAACAACCGGTCATTAAAACTTTGTCAAGCCCTTTACGGAGCTTTCTTATGATCCATAGTTGACCCATTTTGATGGGAGAATTATTGATGTGGAACGTGTCTCTCGTCTTTACAAAAAAGAGAAAAAACTAGTTAATTTGCACGAATCACTATTGGTTAATTGGACTGGATTATTTTTTATTTGCCTATTTGGATTAACTAGATTTCTATGGGACAACTGGGAACTTTTGGTGAACTTAAGCCATCTGATTAGGATTTTCGTTAGGCTAATTTCATACCAACGGATTAGGATTTAAATTTTTTTATTCATGTTTGCTTTCCTATGATTGAATCCATTGGATGATATATGTTTGCAATTCAATTTGAATCTAATTAAGAAATTTGCTGGACTTATATTGTAATTTGCTGCATATCAAGTTGCTTTCTCTTGATTCTGGTCCTGTGAACAATGCCAGACTACCATAGCTATCACATGCTTAGGTTTTTATAGGTTGGTAAGGTTTCGAAAGGTTGGCAAGTCCTATTCTGGTTTGCTTTCTCATGATTCTGGTCGTATGAACAATATCAGACTATCATAGCTATCATATATTTAGGTTCGTTAGGTTTTGATGGGTTGACAATTCCTATTCTGGTTCGGAGTGGGTTCCAAACTAATGAGTGTTGGGGGCTGCAGTGATAATATTTTGCTTTACTCAACTTTCGATGAGGTTTCATATCACATAATGACAGTTTCTGAACTTTGAGCAAGTATAGAATTTTTGTAGTATGTTGATGAAAGTAGTTCCAGCCAAGACCAATTTTCATCAGCAAATATTGTTTTGCAAGCAGCAACAAGTAAGAAATAAGAATATTGAGGCCAATCTGGAAATCTAGGGTAAAGAAAAACTGCTCTTCGAGGAACAATTGAGGAAGACACTCATGGTTGAGAAGATGGGTGTAGAAGATGATCTAGAGGTCTATTAAGTGAGAAAAGAAACTCAAGAATGGAGAGTCGAGAGAGCCTACCCTTCTTTCTTTTGGTGTCCGATAAGGTAGTAACCAAGGGACGGCCAACTCTTACCTACACTTTCATTTTTTGAACTCTAATTATGTCTTATTCTAGCTGACTGAAATCCTCGTGTTACCATCTACTAAAGCCTACTACTGAAGTAGCCAAATATTAGATTTGTCTAAAATCTAAACACATGTAGCCAATTATGGAGCTGGGTCGAACCCGAACAATTTTCCCCGACTTAGCCAATTTACATATTCGGCAACTCATTCACTCTAGACACATGACTATCAACTATGATCCAGTCTCAACTCTCAACCAGAACAAATATCTTAACAAGCCCATCTATGAACTCAACATATGTTGGGTACAAAATAATGGTAAACCATGTCTAGAATAACTGATACTCTTAAGTCCTTATTAGAGCCTTAACCTAATTCCAAACATACATCAACCAACCAATGCACAAAATTGAAGGGAAAATAATCCAACTGTGAATCCTAAATGCATCAAAGCTCAATTTTAGATACCCGAACCAAAACCAAGTGATTTTCCTCATTAGATTAGTCCTGAACCTAATCTACATTAGCTAATATTAATTTAGCAATGTAGAATGTTCCCCTACTTTGCAAGGTAGGGGAACATTCTACATTGCTAAATTTACCCGTTCGGATGATTGAAGCTATGAGAGGAAGTTTGAGGAATGAGGGGGTCGTTAGTTCCAGGCTATTAGCAATTTCCTTTGCCGTGCAAGTACATCCACACACATGTGAAATGACAGAGACCACACTAGGTCCAGGATAGGCTCTGAAAGTAGACCGCAGAGTTGGAGTTTGAGCTCAAGAAGTCATACATGTCGTGTTAGGGTATGCCACACCCCAAAAAAGGAGGAAAATAAAGGGTTTAGTTAGTTTGTCTCGTGCATTCCTCTTACAGTGCGCCAAAGAGCCTCTATAAGTCTAGAGTCTGTAGACCCAGTATGGTGTGGGTGGGGTGGGGGGTGCGGGTTTAAATCCCTGCGAATTATAGTCATGTTAAAAAGAATTCCTAGGTATCATGAGTTTCATGCAACAGAAGGCAAAAATATAATGTGCGTCCCTTATAGGTGGACAAACTCTCTCATGTCAATTTTTACTGCCCAATAACCAATTTGGTTCCAATATAAGGAATAGCTAGTTACACCAAAAGGTGCAGTCAATGCCCCCAAAACTACACCTATAACTCAAGTTGATTCCCGCTCGGGAGGTCTATGGGTAACCACTAACCACTAAAGTTTGATAACAAGTTGTACTAATATTGTCAACTTAGGTACTAGGCTGGCGAGCATGGCAAGCATGGCTCCTTGTTGGATGCCCAAATGGTCTTATATGAAGCAAAATATTGGATTTAAATTTGTTATAATTATACTGGTTCGCGTGGGAGAAACAACCACTTTAGGATTTAGTTGACCAATGAAAACTTTCAAAAGATGCTCCACCATTACCAGTTAAAAACTTTGTGGTGAGTCCTCTTCCATGTATATGCAGACACTTTACTTTTCCTGTATGTATCCTGCTTTGAGAAAGAGAAGTTCATTTGCACACACTGCTGTAATTGTTTGATCTTTGTGTTCTTTCTTCTTATTGGCAAAGCTTTTTAGAATTGAATTTGCTCTTGAAACTGTCTTTCAAATATTTGTTTCAATGGAAAAGATGTGGACTGGGGAAAACAAAATTTTCAGGAATTGATAGTGTTTCCTTTTGGGCCTAAGTTTCGGAATCCCTTTTTTTTTTTTTTTTTTTTCTGGAGAAGCTTCTTATATTTGCTTTTTGATCGATATCCTTATAATAATAACAAAAAGAAAGCACAACTTTTCCGTGGATTAGTGTTTGTTACAACAAAGCTCAGAGTAGGTTACATTTCCTTTAGAGATCCAAGTTATTAGGTATCATATTTTATGTTTATTTAACTATTTGGTGTTTATGAGAGGAATTATTAAGGGACTCTCATTCGCTCTCTGGTTTAATGTGTCATAGAGATGAAGTAAGGTTCGCAGTATCGGTATCGGAATCGGTATCCGACCATTTCTATGAGTATCGGTATCGACGATATCGGTAGTATTGGCGGTTTCGGATCGGAGTATCGGGTTTTTGGTATCGGAAAACAAATAATTATTAATAAATTATTAACATTTAAAAAATACATTTTATACATTTAGGCATAATTTTAAGTATTTTCAGTGTTATTTCTTAGTAGTTTTGAAATTAAAAATGAAATAGTAGTCATCCTTACCGATTGTTTTACATGCAATCGATCAATTTTCTTCCTTTATATGCTTTTACAACCTTATTATGCTTCAAACCCTTATTGATTCGTCTTTTTCGTTCAATTTTCTTTGCCAAATTGATCGGGAAAGAGACCCCCAATGTCGGTATCAGATTGGGACATGCCAAATCGTATCGATATCGCCCGTATCGGATCGGTATCGGCCGATACTTTAAACTATTCAGATGAACATAATTCCCAATAACAAATTACAAATTGTACCATCTTGCCTCTTCATCTAGACTCTTTAAAGTCTAACAGAACTTGGAGGGTGCTCGTTACTTGGAGGGTGCTCGTTGTTTGCATTAGCTTAAATTGCATATCAAAAATGTAGGTCTATCTACTTACCTACCAATCGGCTACGTAGGTTTCATGGCACGACTCTCTCATGCTCATTGCTAACAACCGGTCATTAAAACTTTGTCAAGCCCTTTACGGAGCTTTCTTATGATCCATAGTTGACCCATTCTGATGGGAGAATTATTGATGTAGAATGTGTTTCTTGTCTTTACAAAGAAGAGAAAAAAACTAGTTAATTTGCACGAATCACTATTGGTTAGTTGGACTGGATTAATTCTTATTTGCCTATTTGGATTAACTAGATTTCTATGAGACAACTGGGAACTTCTGGTGAAGTTAAGCCATCTGATTAGGATTTTCTTTAGGCTAATTTCGTACCAAATGATTAGGATTTAATTTTTTATTCATGTTTGCTTTCCTATGATTGAATCCATTGGATGATATATGTTTGCAATTCAATTTGAATCTAATTAAGAAATTTGCTGGACTTATATTGTAATTTGGTGCAGATCAAGTTGCTTTCTCTTGATTCTGGTCCTGTGAACAATGCCAGACTACCATAGCTATCACATGCTTAGGTTTTTATAGGTTCGTAAGGTTTCAAATTTCCAATGGGTTGGCAAGTTCTATTCGGGTTTGCTTTCTCATGATTCTGGTCGTATGAACAATATCAGACTATCATAGCTATCATATATTTAGGTTTTTATAGGTTAGGTTTCGATGGGTTGACAATTCCTATTCGGGTTCGGAGTGGGTTCCAAACTAATGAATGTTGGGGGCTGCAGTGATAATATTTTGCTTTACTCAACTTTCGATGAGGTTTCATATCACATAATGACAGTTTCTGAACTTTGAGTAAGTATAGGAATTTTTGTAGTATGTTGATGAAAGTAGTTCCAGCCAAGACCAATTTTCATCAGCAAATATTGTTTTGCAAGCAGCAACAAGTAATAAATAAGAATATTGAGGCCAATCTGGAAATCTAGGGTAATGAAAAACTGCTCTTCGAGGAACAATTGAGGAAGATACTCATAGTTGAGAAGATGGGTGTAGAAGATGATCTAGAGGTCTATTAAGTGGAAAAAAAATTCAAGAAGGGAGAGTCGAGAGAGCACCCTTCTTTCTTTTGGTGTCCGATAAGGTAGTAACCAAGGGAAGGCCAACTCGTACCTACTCTTTCATTTTTTGAACTCTAATTATGTCTTATTCTAGCTGACTGAAATCCTCGTGTTACCATCTACTAAAGCCTACTACTGAAGTAGCCAAATATTAGATGTATAAAATCTAAACACATGTAGCCAATTATGTAGCTGGAACAATTTTGCCCGACTTAGCCAATTTACATATTCACTCTAGACACATGACTATCAACTATGATCCAGTCTCAACTCTCAACCAGAACAAATATCTTAACCAGCCCATCTAAACATATGTTAGGTACAAAATAATGGTAAACCATGTCTAGAATAACTGATACTCTTAAGTCCTTATTAGAGCCTTAACCTAATTCCAAACATATATCAACCAACCAATGCACAAAATTGAAGGGAAAATAATCAAACTGCGAATCCTAATAATCCAACTGTGAATCCTAAATGCATCAAAGCTCAATTTTAGAGACCCAAACCAAGTGATTTTCCTCATGAGATTAGTCCTGAACCTAATCCACATTAGCTAATATTAATTTAGCAATGTAGAATGTTCCCCTACTTTGCAAGGTAGGGGAACATTCTACATTGCTAAATTTACCTGTTCGGGGGATTGAAGCTATGAGAGGAAGTTTGAGGAATGAGGGGGTCGTTAGTCCCAGGCTATTAGCCATGAAAGTAGAACGCAGAGTTGGAGTTTGAGCTCAAGAAGTCATACATGTCGTGTTAGGGTACGCCACACCCCAAAAAAGGAGGAGGAAAATAAAGGGTTTAGTTAGTTTGTCTCGTGCATTCCTCTTACAGTGCGCCAAAGAGAAGTCTAGAGTCTGTAGACCCAGTATGGTGTGGGTGGGTGGGTGGGGGGGATTAAATCCCATCAAATTATAGTCATGTTTAAAAAGAATTCCTAGGTATCATGAGTTTCATGCAATCTTGGTTCCGATACAAGGAATAGCAAGTTACACCAAAAGGTGCAGTCAATGCCCCCAAAACTACACCTATAACTCAAGTTGATTTCCGCTCGGTAGGTCTATGGGTAACCACTAACCAGTTTGATAACAAGTAATTCTAATATTGTCAACTTAGGTACTAGGTTGGCGAGCATGGCAAGCATGGCTCCTTGTTGGATGCCCAAATGGTCTTATATGAAGCAAAATATTCGATTTAAATTTGTTATAATTATACTGGTTCGCGTTTTTTAATTGGTTATTAGGACCTTTCAGTCGAGTGGGAGAAACAACCACTTTAGGATTTAGTCGGCCAATGAAAACTTTCAAAAGATGCTCCACCATTACCAGTTAAAAGCTTTTGTGGCTAGTCGTCTTCCATGTATATTCAGACACTTCACTTTTCATGTATATATCCTGCTTTGAGAAAGAGAAGTTCGTTTGTATACACTGATATAATTGTTGGATCTTAGTGTTCTTTCTTCTTATTGTCAAATTTTGATATGTTTATCAGACTTTGGCCTTTCAAATGATGCATGTAATGTTTGGCTTAATTAGGTTTTGATTTGTTATTTTCGTCGGTGCAGTTGGTCCGAAAGATACGCCTATCGACGTCGTGCTGGAAAAGACCTACGACGCTAAAGCTGGAATCGGCATGCCTGAGCTTTAGGGAGAATTCAGAAGTGGCATCTCTCACTTTAGCAGAATGTTGAAGAGCATGCTGTACATGACACAATCTTTACAGCAGTAATGGTCTTATTAGCTCAACGTTCCTTTCTGGATGTTGTCTGTTTAATGTATGCACTATTTTTGTTGGTTGGCGAAAGAGAAGTGCGTTCCGCTGTTCCAGCCCGCAGGCCAGTGACATACATCAGCTAGATGTAATGTGACATAAGTAGGGGTGAGCATTATTCTGTTTTGGGCCGAGAACCGAGAGATTTTGTTCTGCTTTGGAATTTTTTTTGAAAAATTTTGAGTCGCATCCCACTTGCTTTACCCAAATTGAAGGTGCACTCCACTGTTTTACCATAATCTACGAATCCTTTCACTTTTGATGAAAACTGTCCATAACTGACGGTCAAACCTTTTGACCAATATTTTTTGACGAAAATATTCTCATCTTCTCACAAACCCAAACCCGTCCCGCCGCTGCTGCACTCCTATCCCGTCGCTGCCGCGTCCATCACCACCACCACCACCATCATTACCACCACCTTCACTATCACCATTACCACCACCTTCACCACCATCACCTTCACCGACACCACCATCGCTCCCCCGCCGTCCCGCTCTGTTGCCCCCGCGCTCCAGTCCTGCCCCCGCGCCCCTGCCTCGCTCCGTCCCCCTCCGCCTCCGGAAAAGAAGATAACATTTTCGTCAAAAAAAAATAGGTCAAAGGAGTTGACCGTTGACGAAGGACGAAAACTGTCAAAAGTGTGAGTGTTTTGTATTATGGATGTGTAGGGTGCACCTTGAATTTGGGTAAAACAAGTGGGGTGCGACTCAAATTTTTTCTTTGTTTTTTGGTTTATTTCGATTTTAAAAAAATACTAAAAAATTATTTGATTTTGGATTTTTGTTTCCGTCCAAAATTTAAAACCTAATAAGAATTATACATTATTATGTATATGCAATTTTATGATAAAAAATGTGTATATTTTGAAAATGATATTTTTTGTATGTCTTTTTTAAATTCATATTTTGATAATTTAATTACTGGTCAAACTTTGAAATACTATAACAATTATAATATTTTTAATATTATTTAAATACAGTTTTAACTTTGGGTTAAGTCTATTAAAGCAATAGAGTAGTTTACCAGTTTGGGTTATGTTATGATTAATTTTGGTTCGGTTTTGAATTTTTTTAAAGTTTATTTTATTTTGTTTATTTTGATTCGATTGTAATGAAATAAATTTATCACTACTGATAAGATTTTGGTGTCGCGTGCTCTATGTTTGCTCCCCATAAGGATCATACGGATCTCCTCCGCTGTTGGAAGTTGTTTGTAAGCAATAATTGAATTCTTACTGTCGAGTTGTGAAAGCAATCGTGTTCAGTCTGGATATAATTTGGAGAATGGTGGCTGCAGATGCATCAATCCGAAACGTGAAAGTTTTTCGCAATGCATGTGTTGCACGAGCACAATTAAGATTCTTTCTTGTACCACCAGTACCGATCCGGTCCAGCGATAAGTCAGACAATATTTTGTACTTGGACAATCTCTTTCTACGTGGAACAACCTTCAACC
The DNA here is from genome assembly GCA_029216955.1 of Iris pallida. Lineage (NCBI taxonomy): Eukaryota > Viridiplantae > Streptophyta > Magnoliopsida > Asparagales > Iridaceae > Iris > Iris pallida. The sequence continues at coordinate 7,623,315 of JANAVB010038219.1, read as the reverse complement.
TTAGCATGATCTCACAAGAGGACGGAATTGTAGATGATCTCCCATGTTCGGCCCACAATAAGGATCAAGGACAACCGAAAATAGCTCTGTATAGGACAATTCACTCCCATGGGCCGGTCCTGTGTACCACTCAACAGTACCATTCATATGACTGATGAGGAGTATATGTTCATCATATATATTACAGTGGCACTCCAATTTGAACACTTTTGGATTGTTAATCTTGGAATCAAGATGTCTAATATTTCTAATATAGTAAACAATTTCCGTTATTATTACCGTTAGTAATATTTCTAATAGGGATGTAAACGGACCGGACGGACACGGACAATCCACTGTCCGTGTTTGGTCCGTTAATGAAAATGAGTTCGGACGGACGGACACAGATAGTTCATTGTTCAAGTTCGGGCCGGACGAACACGGACAACCACTGTTTGTTAATTCAATCGGACGGTCCGCGGACAAATTAAATATATTATCAAAAGTTATTATTTTATCAAGATACCTTAATAGTTGGTTCAAAAAATCTAGTTGAAAGAAAATACAATTGAAGGTTATAGAATACAACAAACAATAGTAAAAGGATAACAAAAATCGCGACGGAACAACAAAAACTTTATGCAAAACCAAAATATTTTGACATAATTGATACAAAACCAAAATGAGTCTCCACTATCGGACTGTTCGCGGACGAATTCGGACCGGACATGGATATGACCGTGTCCGGGTCTGATTTTTAATCGGACCAAAAAAATGTCTAAGTTTTGTTCGTTAATGAATCGGACGTTCCACGGTCGAATCATTTATCGAGCCGGACACGTACGGACAACGGACTACTTTGTCCATTTTACACCCCTAATTTCTAATATAGTAAACAATTTCCTAAAAATGTTATCTGGTAACAAAATATAATATCGGGCATGAGCCCTACATCTAGTTTCAAAATTAGATTTAGAAAACCCTAAATGTATATTTAAATTATTTAAATATGTTTCTTTAAATATTGTTTGATCAAAATTATATTTTTTCTAAAGCTTTAATATTTTTGTATTAATATTTTGGGTCCCATTAGGTTAATTTCGATGTTTGGGATATATATATATATATATATATATATATATATATATATATATATATATATATATATATATATAAAGTTCGATCTATAATTATATTTCACAAAAATTAGATTTTAAGCCCATATGAGTAACTATAATTAGATTTCGTTTAAATGTTTAACTATCACTATATGTACTATTAAAAAGAAATCAGTTTTTCATAAAAGTTAGTATTATAAATAAATATTTTTGGACTTTTAGATTGTATATATATATATATATATATATATATATATATATATATATATATATATATATATATATATATATATATATATATACCCTCGTATTAAGAAATTCATTTTCAATTTCAATTAGAAAGACTTGAGCGTAGCTAATCGTAGTCCTATTTCTTTCGACAAATTTTGGACTCCTTCACATCAACCAAGCCAATCGGACTAATCTGGACCTAATGGGATTATCGGATTCACCAGCTAAGGACCACAGACAAGTGCACTTTCTGATTGCTTTCGATTCATAGTAGTTTCCATTTCATGTTATTACATATGCTCTCTTGCTTGATGACACGTTGTCACACGGATTAGTATCATGGATTGGTTTGTACCTTTTGACTGTCATTTACATGATTACCATGCTTGCAACTTGATTTCATGAGTACTAGCTGGATAGAAAAACTTCTTAGTACGTAGACATGTGGACTACCCAGAAATATCACATCAGTATCATGCTTGCGACTTGATTTTTATTTTTTACTTAATTTTTATAAATTGTTATTCTGAAACGTGTTATACCTGAATATGAGCAATCTGTCGTATACTTTGGCACGACGTAGTAGAATATTTGTGGCCACAATCGGTGATTAATAAGTCACTGCTCGAAGAAGTCCTTGCGTGTCATGATGACTTCTTCCGTTTCCAAGTGTTTCTAGTTCTTGCAGAAGAAAAGTAAGCAGCTTCACCTTTCATAAATTTTTTTTGTTTGTTGTCGAAATCGAAGAGTACTTGATTGGTCGGAGTGCTCTTTCTTTTCGTGGAAGGGCTGCAACCTTTGTTGTGAATATGGAAGCTGTTTCGCTGGGAATTTGTGAGCAGTGTTGTGGTCAGTATTTTACAAGTAATGTTGGAAATATTATTACAAATACTACATGAAAAGAAGGAAATCAGAAATTGGGACCGTCTTGAATTTATTTATTTCATTTTTTTGGGTGGTGGGTGGGTGGTGGTGGTGGTGGTGGGCAATCGATTATTGTAGGTGGATTGGATGTTGTATGTGTTGGACTCGGAGTTCTTTCTTCGGGTTTCGAAGAGATGGGCCTTGAGCCTGTGATTGGATGCCCTGATTCCGGAGGAGCTGAAGAAGAATTAACAGCTAGTAAAAAAAAAGTCCTACAACCCTCTTCTTTGCGACTCGAAAGAGGTCCCCTCTCACCTTATCTTTTCTGTATCGTCATGGTCGATTCTTATGATAGTTTGATTAGATTAAGATAAGAGTTGGACTAGACTAAACTGAAGTTTGGACTGATGTGTTGTGGTCTTTATTTTACAAGAAATATTGAAAATATTATAAATGATTATTTACACTAACTACCTCTAAGTTCTGGGTTTATAATACGGATATCTTACTTTTAAACTAAGGTCTCGTTTGGTTTGCGAAATCGTGGGGTTGGAAAATGAAACTGATTTCCAATAGAAGAAAAATTAGGGAGAAAAATGATTTCATCCATCCGAGCAAGAAATCACTTTCTCATATTGAAGTATTCACTTTCCTTTCTAAATTTTTTGGCATTTTCAAACATCGAAAAAAAAAATCAATGACAACTGCAATTTTTCAAAGGAAAAAAAAATACCAACGAATTGATTTCCTTTCCCCTCTAATTCGCGAACCAACTGACCACCCCTCCCTTTAGAAAAAAAATTTAAAAATAAGAATAGTGTTACAACTTTTTATTTTATCTTAAAATAGGATATTTCATATAATAAACATAAAACAAGGGGTGCTCAGTAATTATTTTAAAAGTAGAAATACTCCTGTCATAAACATAAAACTTAAGGATAGTTATTGTAAATAATTTTAGGGATATTTTAGCAAATGCCCCCATTTGAAATGTTAAAACTAGCATATACTCCCACTATTGTTTTTATCTAGCAAATACCCCCATTTGAAGGTACGGAACAACAAAAATTTAAGATGTACCCCCACTTTTTTTTTTTTTTTTTTTTTGCTGTTTACATGGGAGTGAGGGTATTTACTAATTAAAAAAATAGTGAGAGTATATGTTAGTTTTAACATTTTAAATGGGGGCATTTGCTAAAATATCCCATAATTTTATTATAAATACTAAATCGAGAGTGCGAAATCAGAAATTCGAACCGTCTTGGCTTGAAATAATTTGAACAATGAATTGTTCGATATGGGTTGGATAAATTGACTTAGACTGAGATGAAAGTTGACTCATTCCAGCCAATATTTAGGTAGTCCTTGCTACATCGGCACATTAAAGTTGAGCGCTGCTATCTGGTCCGTGCAAGAACCAGTTTGCAGCCACATGGCCAAATCATATTGATAGATCAATCGGCGTGGAACTCATACAAATAAAGGAGAGAAGGGCAATGAAGTTTGGCCATGTAAACGGACGGACCAATCCGTCTGCGAACAACTTAGCATTTTCCATTAAAGTTTGCTCAAGGTGTATCCGAAAAATGGTTTGTCTCGAAGGCCCCTAGGCCAGCATACATCCATCCACATTTAGATCGGTGGACCATACTTGTCAATTCCGTCCAACTTGTGATCTCAGCCTGGTCCCACCTGTCCGTCGGGTGCTACGTCCATTCCACACAATGTGCTCGTATCAAGTCGTCTGGCTAACCTCAACGCCGCCAGATCGACTCCGCTCTCGAAGGTTGAACCACAGCCGTCCGATTCCCGACCAAATGTGAACATTTGGACGCCTAGGCCTCGCGTATAACGACACGGTGACACTGACACGAGCCTAGACCTCGTGCATAACGACACAGTGAAACGAAGGAGCTAACGACGAACTCCAAGCTGAAACATCAATGCCTAAATTAAATTATTTTCCAATTATATACGAATATACTTGGTTCTTTTTTTCCTTTATAATTAGCTCATTAACCCCATATTTAACACTAAGACCCGAATCCGCTGCGGCCTCCAAAACAGCAAGCAGCAGTGAAAGGCAATCAGAGCCCTTGTTTTAAAAACCGAAACAGAGATGGATCGGAATAAGATACTGAGTTGGATCAAATCGGCCCACTTAGTGGTTCAACTATTTGGTTGATCTAAGTGATCCAAATTTATTCTTTTCTAGACGTTAATTTTTTTTTTTAAATTATTTAGAACTATATTTCGAAAACACAACGGATCAATGCCGATCACATCTAAAAAAAAATATCACTGATACGGATCGAAAAAACTACTGAATCAAGGAACCTGTGTCAGATTTTTAAAACACTGATCGAAAACAGCATTGAAGGACATTATTGCCGTGGCCACCATAATTGCTGACACGTGTCAAATGAGAAAGTAACGGACTTCTCACTTATTGGGCGATCACTATATATATATATAGCAGCTCTTCATCAAATTTAACAACACAGTCTCTCTCTCTATAATTTATACTTATAGCTTATCATTTTTCTTTTCTTTTTTTCCTCTCTCTATATAATTCCTTGGTAGAGATGAAGCTTCTCGTAGCTGTGATTCTGATCGGTCTGATTTCTGCGTCAAGCGCGTACGACTTCTACGTCGGCGGCAGAGATGGCTGGACGCAAAGCCCTTCGGAGAGCTACAGCCACTGGGCCCAGAGGATGAGATTTCAAGTCCACGACAAACTCGGTACGTGCCAACCTTGTTATATCGGGTCGGCCGACACCACATAAACATTCTAAAATACGTTATGACACGTTGGGTCTGCTTGGCAATTGTAAAGATAGTAATTATAAAGTATTTTTAGAGTATCGGTTATGAACTGTTATGAAGAGTTCGGTTTTGGATGGTTTTTAAGTAGCAACTTTTAAATCAGTCTAATTCATGTTTGGTAATTTACTAACAAGCAGCTCTGAAATTTTTTTAGGTGAATAAAATTAAATAGGGAATGGTATTAGTAATTACAAATATATATATTTTTTGTAAGAATATAAATGAAATAAAATAATAAAATCGTAAAGTCATCCAAAATTGTATTACATTAGTTTTGAAGGATTTTTGAGCCGATCAAAACCAGTACCTCGAAAAAATAAACAAGCAAAATTTTTTTATAGACGATCATGTTGAATTTTTTTGGTTGGTTTGATTTGTAGTGTTCAAGTACAAGAAGGGCGCGGACTCGGTTCTGGTGGTGAAGAAGGAGGACTACGATTCTTGCAGCACGAGCAACCCTGCAAAGAAGATGGAGGACGGAGACTCGGTGTTCGTCATCGACCGGTCGGGGCCCTTCTACTTCATCAGCGGCAGTGATGGCAATTGTGCCAAAGGACAGAAGCTGGTTATTGTCGTGTTGGCGGAGAGGAACAAGAAGCCTGTTCCGACTCCGACTCCGACTCCGACGCCGTCACCTTCTTCTCCTCCTGCTCCTTCTCCGTCCGCTCCGTCTCCGTCTCCGTCGACTGAGCCGCCAACTTCTCCTTCTCCGTCTCCGTTGATTGAGTCACCGTCTCCTTCTCCGACTCCATCGACTGAGTCACCAACTCCTCCTACATCTCCCTCTCCCTCTGCTCCTTCTCCTTATTCTCCAACCACACCTCCTCCTCTTCCTTCTCCGAGTGTTCCGTCTCCGAACCTTCCTTCGCTGGGGGCTCCGCCGAGTTCCGATCAGGCCCCTCCAGGGAACAAGAAGTCCTCAGCCTCTGTCGCCACCGCCGCTTCGAGTCTGTCTCTTGGAGCACTGCTGGTTCTGGTCTGTGCTGTTGTGACCTAACTGCTGTAGTTAGGGTTGGGTGATTACTTTGATGAGGGGGATTTTTTAATTTTCCTTTTGAATTTATTAGAATGGTTTCTGGAGGTTATACTTTGTATGTTGAGTGTTTGCAAATAAAAAATAAAAAATTTTACAAAATTCATATATGTGATTGTAATGGAAGTTATAGAAATTTATTGATGTTATGTTTTAAAAATTCATCACCATCTCATAGACTCATAGAGCTTCGATAATATTTTATTTTTATCTCGATTGGTATAAAGTAAAAAAATATAGGGCATTAAATTGAAGAAGAGTTGAAAATATACTACATCAACTCCGAGGGAGGAGAGTTGTCATGTTTTAAACATAATATCTTAAAATCTTTTTTCCTTTACATTTTTGGTTTGCGGAAAGGGAGAAGAAAGAAAATCAATTCGTTGTTATTTTCTTTTCTTTAGAAAATTACACATCCTATCATTAATTATTTTTCGTTGTTTGAAGAAATCAAAGAAATTTAGAGAATTAAAGTGAATTTTTAGATGAGAAAAGAGAATTCTTGGGTGGGTGGAGAACCATTCTCTCCTTTTTTTTCCTTGAAAATTAATTTCGTTTTCTATTTATTTTCTTTAGCACTAAATTGGAGAAGAGTTAAAAATATAGTATATCAAACTAGAGAGTTGTCATGTTTTAAACATAATTTTAAAATCTTTTTCCATGACACTTTTGGTTCGCAGAAAGGAATTAATGGACTCAAGGGAGGAGAGTTGTCATGTTTTAAACATTATCTTTAAATTATTTTTCGTGACTCGTCCGTGGAAAGGAAAGGAAAAAAAATCGTTATTCTTTCATTTCCTTTAAGAAATTATATATCCGATCAATTAATGTGTTTGAAAAGTCGAAGAAATTAAGAGAGTGAAATTTTAGATGGGAAAGTGAACTCTCGTGTGGGCATGTGAGTACTACTTTCTCTCATATATTTTTCTTGAAAATTAAATTTATTTTTTAATTTATTTTCGTTAACATCTAAACACAAAAAAATGACTTCATTTTCAAAAGTTCTGATTCGCCATAGCAAATGAGACCTAAGACTATATTGTATTTTGACTGGACTAGGGTCTATTAATTGATGGCCAGTAGAGGGTCCATTCAAGCACTATATATTGTCATCATCTGGATGATATATAGTCTCAATTAAAAGGACTATATAGTTTGAGTCAAGAGAAAAAATGTGTTAAAGTGTCTCCAGGCTGATACTTTTGAAATTTCTGATTGAAATTTCTCTGTGACTCAAAGAGTCAGCAGAGGGAGGCAGTAAAAGAATGAAGATCAGGACTACTAGAGAGACGAAATCGTTGAAAAGTTTTGGAGAATCGGTTAAAAAAAAAAAAATCTTCTTGTGCTGCATTGTGTTTTGGGTGTTACAAAATAACATTAGCCCTTATCAAAGCTAAATGAAAAGGAAAAAAAAAACAATTCGAACATTATTTGAAATAAATTTATTATTGTGGTTGTTAGAAGAAAATGATTCCTCACAGTAGATTCAATAAATTTGGAATAAAGACAGTTTCTTGTTGTTGCTGTGCATCCAATCCTCAATAAGTTAGCTAGTGGTTTAAAGTTTCATAAATCAATAGTAACGTGTCGAGCCTTTCACAAATCACAATCAACATCATGTCAGCTTGGCAAGAACCAAATTCTTGTGCTCTCTCTTTGTACATTTGCTTAGTTTGCTGGAAAAAAAAAAATCTACAACTAGAATAATCATGTATAGATCAGCAATTGCATTGTTAGTTGTCTATAACTTCCTTTCTCATCTAAGAAAAACTAGTTTAATTCTTATATATATATATATATATATATATATATATATATATATATATATATATATATATATATGAAAAAAAAAATATATATATATATATATATATATATATATGCCAATGACCCATAGCCTTAGTGGTAATGATGAGACATGCGGCCCAAGTGGCCAGGAGATCGATTCCAGTGGGAGACGTTCGACACAATTATCATTTCCTATATATATATATATATATATATATATATATATATATATATATATATATATATATATATATATATATATATATATATATATATATAAACACACACGCCACGCAAATGACCTCTAGCCTAGTGGTTAAGAGAGATGCATGTGGCCCGAGTGGTCAGGAGATCGATTCCCAGTGGGAGCGTTCGCCACAATTACCCATCGCTTCAAAAAAATATATATATATATATATAAACACACACGAGACCCTATTACTAAATAACCCTTAAAATAAATTTGATAGGTCCAAAACGATCATTTTAAAAAATAAAATAAAAAGTAGTTGGTGTCAACATAGTTGACGTTTTGCAACAAATTCATGGGACGGCAATTTAATTGCGTCTTCTTTAAAAAAAAATGTCAAGAGAGTCAACGTCCCACGAATTTGTTGTAAAACACCAACTCAGTTTATCCCTCAGTCTATAAATATGAAAAACTTATCATATTCCATACAAATAAGTAAAAAAGAACAACTCATGTTCTATATTCTACGCACATAAGTAAAAGTTCTTCCCTCCCTATGATATTTTTTGTAAATGAAATAAAAGATTAATCCAAGTCCGACCATGGACGAACTTTAATTAATTGCTCATTGCGCTACTTGCTCTGCACCATTGCTCCACACGCCAGATTTCCAACCAATAAACACGTCATCGACGAAAGTTAGCATCCATATATATATGTCCTCCTTGGTGAACATGATTCTTCTTACTTTTATCATGTCCAACTTGATTAAGAGACTTGTTTGATGCTCCTTTGGCTATATGCGACAAAGAGAACTTGTTTTTGGACACTTAACATGAGAATATATTCTGGTCAAGAATTGAATGGTGCAAAATTATTTGTTTTCTAAAAAAAGGTGTTAAATAAAATGACAAGATCATGTAGTCCAAAATGTTGTTGTTGTTTTTATTTTGAAATATTGCTAGGAAAAAAAATGGGGTGAAGCCATTGGATTATAGACTATTGTGAGTCTGTGACACCTAACTATAATTAGTATAGCTCTTTGGCATTGTTCATAAAATAATCACCCACATGAAACTTAATACCAATGTCAAGCATCGAGTAGTATAATTTAAAACAAAAAAAGAGAGAAATTTAAGGAACTTAGAAATTGAAAACATTGATTAGAGTTTAGATTTTGGAAACTCCAAATTCAAACTTATCAAAACCAGTAATACCCAATTATTGTTACTTGACGCTTGTAAGCCGAGGACCTAGAACTTTTGAATGAACTGATTTGTGTCGAGTGAAGAAATTTTGTGTACATTTGGAAAAAAAAAACACTCAAGGCTGTGTTTGATTGGGCTATTTTTCCATGGAAAATATTTCCATCACAAATTTTCCACCAATTGTAGTGTTTGATAGCTTATATTTTCCATGGAATTATTTTCCAAAAAACTATCATTTTCCATATTTTCATCTAAAATGGTGGAAAATGAAACTTGTCCAACCCATAGGAAAATATCATTTTCCATGGAAAATAACTATTTTCCGTGGAAAATAATGCCAATCAAACACCCAAATTAAGTTTTCCATGGAAATTTTTTTAAATTCCATGGAATTTTTTTCCTAGAAAAATAATTCCATGAAATTAATTTCTTTTTCACACATTTTCCACCTTGCAATCAAACGCACCCTCAGTATATATTTATTCAGTGTTCAACACAAATGGACGCCTATATTGTGTACAAATAAAGTTGAGGAGGTAGCCGGGCTATAAGTAAACTCTTTTTATGTGAAGTGGGCCTCTTATATTTCTTCCAAATTTAAATCATTTTGGATTTAGTGTGAAATGGGCTTCAATGTTGCATCTGTACCAACTTAAAAACAATTTTTTTTAATGTAATTATAATTATGAAACTAAATCTAACTATTTTTTGGGACTAGTTACCGCTTAGACCTTTGATTTTATACTAGTTTAAAATTTAAGCCATCACATGTTCATTGAAAAATTTACACCCTGAATTTTAATTATCTTTGGTTTTTTTTTATAGGGCTAATTAGCATTTAGACCCTATGTTGTATATAAGTTTAGAGTTTAGACCCTAACATCTCCAACTGAGAAGTTCCGATCTTAAAAATTTTACTTTCGGTTTTCATTTTTCCATCGTACCCTCGTTTCTACCATGTGTTAATTGTTGTCATTGTAGTTATGTTCAGGTTATTATGAAAAAAATAAACTTTTTTTTTCATGGTCTACACACTTTGCAATTGAACATATTATGGCTTAAACTCTAAACTAATGTAAAATCCAGGGGCTAAAGGCCAATTAATCCTTCTTCTATATATTTTTCTTCCAGTTTGTGTTGGTTATTGCTCTTGTACTCATGTTCAGAGTATAACGAAAATTAAGAAACAAAAAGTGAAAATTCAGGTCTAAAATTTTTACTTGAACATGTCATGACCTAAACTATAAGCGATGTAAAATCCAAAGTCTTTTTTTTTTTTGAAAGGATAAGAAAATATATCTGAAAGACTGAAAAAAAAAAAAAATTAATGCAATGAAATGTTGTTAGAAGAAAAATCACATAGGACAAAGAAATACTAGAAACCAATTTTTTTTTCTTTTACAACAAAAAGGAAATTGGCAGTTTTTTGGGTCGTCTGCCAATAACAACAATAACTGTATATAGTTTAATGATGATAACTCTACAATATTGTATTTTATCAAGGGGATGGTTACTAATAGATAACCTTAGAATATCAAGTTGCGATGCCCATTTATCTTCATAACTCAAGTTAACCTTATTTGTTGAGATACGGAATGATGCGGAGAAGCATAATTTATATAAACTGAACTTAGGATTCCATCTCTTCACTATCTAATTTTTTTTCTCACTTCAGTTCTTCTCACTTCATTGAGAAGTATGGAGTGTTGGAGTCCATTAGCTTGCTGTCTCGTAGCAGTACTTCTGATGATTTCTGCTACAAATGCATACGACTTCTATCCCGGTGGCAGCCATGGCTGGGTCGAGCAGCCTTCGGAGAGTTACAATGCTTGGGCCGGAAGGATGAGGTTTCAGGTCCATGACAATATTGGTATATATAAACTCGGTTCTAAATCCTAGATTTTTTTAATAGCATTGGAACAACTTAGTTTGATGATTTTGTACATGTAACGCTGTGTTTGATTGGGTTTTTTTTTTCTTCCACGGAAAATATTTCCATCACAAATTTTCCATCGGTTGTAGTGTTTGTTAGCTTATATTTTCCATTGAATTATTTTCCAAAAAACTATCATTTTCTGTATTTTCTTCTAAAATGGTAGAATATTAAACTTCTTCTGGAAAATAAGACCATCTACAATGGTAATTTCTAAAATTGAGTTCTTATCCTACTTGCTTACCATCTACAATGGTAATTTCTAAAATTGAGTTCTTATCCTACTTGGCATTGTACCTTGGCATTGTACTTTAAAGAGATTTCTATGCTAGTTGGAAGAGTTTCTACATAGAAATTGTAGACATACAAAAATGGTCTCCAATGGTTCTCCATTTGTATCTTATGTTTCACATAGTAAAAGGACAAATTTAATGGTGTGGGTCCAATAATAATTGTCATGAGAGATAAGAGACATCTAGGACAAATGGTGATAGAAATTTGAGAGAATTTTTTTCTAAAATGGATTTCTTTCATAGAAATAGGGAAGATACAAACCCCATTGGAGATGGTCTTATGACAATCAAACATCCAAATTAAATTTTCGATTTTTTTTTTTTAAATTTCATAGAAATTTTTTGGTAGAAAAAAATAATTCTATAGAATTAATTTCTTTTCCACGTATTTTCCACATTGCAATCAACCGCACCTACATGAATATGCAGTTTTTAAGTACAAGAAGGACGAGGACTCGGTTCTGTTGGTGAGCAGAAGGGACTATGATTTATGTAACTTGACGAACCCGATAAAGAAGATGGACGGAGGGGACTCGGTGTTCCAGTTTGATAGATCGGGGCCTTTCTTCTTCGTCAGCGGCGAGCCCGGAAGGTGCGAGAAGGGACAGAAGCTGCTCGTTGTCGTGATGGCGGAGAGGCCAACCCCTCCTACTGCGTCTCCTCCGCCTCCGTCTCTGTCTCCGTCTCCGTCTCCGTCTCCGTCTCCTTCGTCCTCGGAAGCACCTTCTCCGTCTCCGTCGTCTTCAGAGGCACCTTCTCCATCGCCATCTTCGTCTCCGAATGCTCCATCGATGGCACCTACGCCTGCTGCTCCCTCGACGTCGTCGCCATCTTCGTCTCCTAATGCTCCGTCGCCGGCGCCTACACCTGCTGCTCCCTCGTCTGGCTATGTTACGACCGTGTCTCGTCTGTCACTCGCGGTGCTAGTTGTGCTCTTGGGCAGTGTTCTTCTTCTTCTTTAGCTAATGATATGATATGAGTGATGAGTGATGATCAATTATTACTAAGTAGGAATTGTTTTTTTTTTTTTTTAGATAATTAGTTTAAGAGTCTTAAAGTTTATGGAGTATGCCAATTGAGTGACTGGAAATAAGAGAGTCGCATTTGATATACCAAAAATATAAGTTTTATTATTAAATGCTTCTTCTTCTTTTCTTGATCTTTAAATTATTTACTCTTACGTTTTTTCCTACATTGTTCTAGTGTTGGATTAGTTGCTCACATAAGAAGAAGGGAGTGGAATAATGCTAGTCTAACAGCATCTCCAACCCTATTGTCTTGTTTTGTGTTGTAAATCCTGTGTGGCATGAGACATAAGACAATATCTTTTCTATGTGGTACGATTACATTCACACAAGACAATAAGATAAAAATATGTTCTCTAATGCAAAAAATTTGAGAAGACAATAAAAATTACTTTTTTTCAACTTCCAAAACAACTTTTTCACTTATTCTTTTTTATATATATATGTTTATTCATAATTGATGATGTGGACATAAAGTCATTATGAAGTGCATTGTCTAGATCTAGACAACCAACTTCACATTCTCCTTGCCATGTCAACTTCACACTTTATTTCACATTTGCAGCATTGGACTGAAGAAGTACTTTTAAAAAAAATGCTTGTCATTTCTATGTGGCAACCATTTTTTTCAAACTCATAATAGGGTTGGAGATGCTCTAAGAAAAGTTTATTTGATCACTTATAATCTTGGTTAATACAGACATTTGGTGCTTAGAATTTTATTACGCCACTTTAAACTAACATGGTTGGAGAAAAAAGAGTAGATGGCTATACCCATATAAAACAGAAATAACCATTTTATCAAAGAACATAGATGGCTATGCCCATTTTATCAAAGAAAATAATACCAATTCATCAAGTTATCAACGACAACCATCCTGATTTGCATAGAATTGTTTTTATTCTTTTAATTAATAATCATTCACTCACACACGCATTTTATAAGCCTCTTGGATTTCTCAAATTACTTTTTTAATCATTGACTCACCCATGCGTCTTATAAACTTCTTGGATTTCTCAAATTGCTCTCTCCTCGACTTGTATGATTTAAGTGGGACGTTAGTACATGCTCTCAACAAAACATATTTTTATGTTATTTTATATTTTGTATTCATACAGAAATATGACTTTGACTACGCTCATTTGAATTTTTATTCCTTTATATTTTTAATTTTTAGTTCAATTGGAAATATAACCACAACTATCGTTTGCAATTATTTATACTTTTCGTAATTCCGATCCATAATTCTTCTTTAATCGATTTATTTATTTATTTATTTATTTCTAATTTACTCATAATTATTTTCTAACTAATTGCTCTAATTCAAAATTTTAACCTAATAAATTCCCTGATTAAACCCTACCTACCTATTCTTCTAATCACACCCCTAATCCAGCTTGTCACATCCCGATTCGACGGACCGTTCGTCTCCGTTTCCATTATGCCGAATCAATCGTCCTCGCTAAAGCGTGATGCCGTACGAATCTGGAATTGCACTCGTACAAGGCAAGAACATTACATTTGATCATTCTTATTTGAAACATCAAGTTGAAACTTCACAAATCTCAGAGTAATTGAACACGCAGTATAGGAAGATAGAAATATGTTTTTCATTGATAGCTTGCAACGAAGTGCAAGTCATATTACATTGGATATGCCGTTGCGGCTACATCGATTGAAACAAAAGAAAATATACTCGACAAGCTGCCTGAACTGACATTTGTCGTTCCATACATTCATCCTTTTATACCTTGAAAACCTTCGATGAATTAGCTTAAAGATACTTCAGAATAGGAAGAGCTTCAAAATGCCTCTCCGAACTTCAGCTTTGGCTTAGCGACGTGCACCCCCAGAGTCCTCGTTACCTGTGGGATTGAGGATTAGTACACTTGGAAATGCACTAGTGAGCAGGACGAACCCACTCATCTAAACTGACTCTGATTTGTTAAGGTAGGCATGCATTTGAGTTTTCTTTCTATTTAGAACTAAATAAATTTAGTTCATATTGATAGCATTCCATTTAAAACAGTAAAGCAGACAGAAATCATAGCAGTTTATCTCATTCTTACCACGGTCGTGCTCGTCCCTGCATAAAAACATAGATAATAACTTTCACCTGCATAATAAATAGGTAAGCATGCTATTTTATATGAGGTCATCGGTGTTAATCATCACGAGGGACTATTCATCATGAGATTACGATGCACCCTATCAGACTAGGTTGCAAGCCTAGCTGGAGGTCCCGCAATGCCTCGTGCCAATAACGAAATCTCAAATTTTTCCTAGGTCGATTCAGTTTCGATGTCCCGGATACCATTTCGAGGAAACCCTTGTGCACAAGTTGTCCATGACCATGCAAATGCGAGAATAGTTTAACATATGAAATGGATTGCATAGCGTGGACATTATTAAGCAGTATTATCATTTTTCCAACTCATGCAACTAAGTCATTTTTTTCAAGCCGTACTTCCGATTTAGCGTCCCGTAGGCACCAAATTCTCAAGAGGCACCATATGTCGCAACCTGTCACGACCCGCACCCTAGAGTAAGGGCACGAGACGTGGGTACGTCCAGCCTACGCCGCAGTGTCGGCGGTATAGAACGCTGTCCTAGGTCACAATATCTAACAGTTTAAGGTAATAAACAGTTATACTCCCCGAATGGGGGTGACATAACAGAATATATCTCAATCACAACTAAGGTAGAACAGGAATAAGATAGAATAATAATATCCAGAAATGAAAATATCACAGAGATACAATCCAGAATTCTAAGTGTCTATAATAAATACATATCCCAAATATCTCTGAAATCCATATACAGTAATCCAAGAAAAGTAAAGACAATCCTAGTCTAAGGGAGTGTCATCTACTGCTAGTGGATCCTGCTGCTGGTCCAAGTCCAGGCACTCGTCTAGTGTAGCACCGTAGTAGGTAGGGCATAACGCCTCAGTCTCGTCCTCTGTAATATTTCAACAGGTCCAGTCAGGATAGGAGCGAGCACAGTACATCTCAACAAATCATAGCAGGTCAGGATATATAATCATGCTAGAGAGTAAGATACAAGAAACTGAAGGAATAATATGATAAACAGAAAAGACTGTAAATAAATAGCTACAGTATATAGAGAACTAACAGTGTCTAGTGATTCAGAGCACAATATGGTTATGTAAACGGTACGATGTTGTACACGAGTAATCTACAGAGGTTGTACACGAGTAATCTACTGGATTGATTACATAACCACTTCTACTCCCCCGCCCCAATCAATACACAAGGATCTAGCTAAGATATGTTATTGCACACGAAGTATAGTCGCACACGAGATCATGTGAATACATGAGTATACACGATTTCACACGATTTGTACACGAATGTCACGAATACAAGGAGTACACGATGCTCATAATAAAGTACACGAACACGAATACCCGATGTATCCGCTAAGGGGATAACATCGCACAACAAGATCCATATAGTACTAATCTGTGTTTCCAACGTGTCAGCATCATGTAAAGTAATCTAAAGCAGGAAATAAGGAAGCACCTTCTCCGTCTCCGTCGTCTTCGGAGGCACCTTCTCCATCGCCATCTTCGTCTATGAATGCTCCATCGATGGCGCCTGCACCTGCTGCTCCCTCGACGTCGTCGCCATCTTCGTCTCCTGATGCTCCGTCGCCGGCGCCTACACCTGCTGCTCCCTCGTCTGGCTATATTACGACCGTGTCACGTCTGTCACTCGCGGTGCTAGTTGTGCTCTTGGGCAGTGTTCTTCTTCTTCTTTAGCTAATGATATGATATGAGTGATGAGTGATGATCAATTATTACTAAGTAGGAATTGTTTTTTTTTTTTAGATAATTAGTTTAAGAGTCTTAAAGTTTATGGAGTATGCCAATTGAGTGACTGAAAATAAGAGAGTTGCATTTGATATACCAAAAATATAAGTTTTATTATTAAATGCTTCTTCTTTTCTTGATCTTTAAATTATTTACTCTTACGTTGTTTCCTACATTGTTCTAGTGGAATAATGCTAGTCTAAGAGCATCTCCAACCCTATTGTCTTGTTTTGTATTGTAAATCCTATGTGGCATGAGACATAAGACAATATCTTTCCTATATGGTAAGATTACATTCACACAAGACAAAGAGATAAAAATATGTTCTCCAATACAAAAGTTTGAGAAGACAATAAAATTACTTTTTTTTCAACTTCCAAAACAACTTTTTCACTTCTTCTTTTTTATATATATATTTTTATTCATAATTGATGATGTGGACATAAAGTCATTATGAAGTGCATTGTCTAGATCTAGACAACCAACTTCACATTCTCCTTGCCATGTCAACTTCACACTTTATTTCACATTTGCATTGGACTGAAAAAGTACTTTTGAAAAAAAATGCTTGTCATCCTTATGTGGCAACCATTTTTTTCAAACTCACAATAGAGTTGGAGATGCTCTAAGAAAAGTTTATTTGATCACTTATAATCTTGGTTAATACAGGCATTTGGTGCTTAGAATTTTATTACGCCACTTTAAACTAACATGGTTGGAGAAAAAAGAGTAGATGGCTATACCCATATAAAAGAAAATAGAAATAACCATTTTATCAAAGAACATAGATGGCTATACCCATTTTATCAAAGAAAATAATACCAATTCATCAAGTTATCAACGACAACCATCCTGATTTGCATAGAATTGTTTTTATTCTTTTAATTAATAATCATTCACTCACACACACATTTTATAAACCTCTTGGATTTCTAAAATTACTTTTTTAATCATTGACTCACCCATGCATCTTATAAACTTCTCGGATTTCTCAAATTACTTTCTCCTCGACTTGTATGGTTTAAGTGGGCCGTTAGTACATGCTCTCAACAAAACATATTTTTATGTTATTTTATATTTTGTATTCATACAGAAATATGACTTTGACTACGCTCATTTGAATTTTTATTCCTTTATATTTTTAATTTTTAGTTCAATTGGAAATATAACCACAACTATCGTTTGCAATTATTTATACTTTTCGTAATTCTGTTCCATAATTCTTGTTTAATCGATTTATTTATTTCTAATTTACTCATAATTATTTTCTAACTAATTGCTCTAATTCAAAATTTTAACCTAATAAATTCCCTGATTAAACCCTACCTACCTATTCTCCTAATCACACCCCTAATCCAGCTTGTCACGTCTCGATTCGACGGACCGTTCGTCTCCGTTTTTATTATGCCGAATCGATCGTCCTCGCTAAAGCGTGATGCCGTACGAATCTGGAATTGTACTCGTACAAGGCAAGAACATTACATTTGATCATTCTTATTTGAAACATCAAGTTGAAACTTCACAAATCTCAGAGTAATTGAACACGCAGTATAGGAAGATAGAAATATGCTTTTCATTGATAGCTTACAACGAAGTGCAAGTCATATTACATTGGATATGCCGTTGCGGCTACATCGATTGAAACAAAAGAAAATATACTCGACAAGCTGCCTGAACTGACACTTGTCGTTCCATACATTCATCCTTTTTATACCTTGAAAGCCTTCGATGAATTGGCTTCAAGATACTTCAGAATAGGAAGAGCTTCAAAATGCCTCTCCGAACTTTAGCTTTGGCTTAGCGACGTGCACCCCCAGAGTCCTCGTCACCTGTGGGATTGGAGATTAGTACACTTGAAAATGCACTAGTGAGCGGGATGAACCCACTCATCTAAACTGACTCTGATTTGTTAAGGTAGGCATGCATTTGAGTTTTCTTTCTATTTAGAACTAAATGAATTTAGTTCATATTGATAGCCTTTCATTTAAAACAGTAAAGCAGACAGAAATCATAGCAGTTTATCTCATTCTTACCACGGTCGTGCTCGTCCCTGCATAAAAACAGAGATAATAACTTTCACCTGCATAATAAATAGGTAAGCATGCTATTTTATATGAGGTCATCGGTGTTAATCATCACGAGGGACTATTCATCATGGCATTACGACGTACCCTATCAGACTAGGTTGCAAGCCTAGCTGGAGGTCCCGTAATGCCTCGTGCCAATAACGAAATCTCAAATTTTCCCTAGGTCGATTCGGTTTCGATGTCCCGGATACCATTTCGAGGAAACTCTTGTGCACAAGTTGTCCATGACCATGCAAATGCGAGAACAGTTTAACATATGAAACGGATTGCATAGCGTGGACATTATTAAGCAGTATTATCATTTTTCCAACTCATGCAACTAAGTCATTTTTTTCAAGCCGTACTTCCGATTTAGCGTCCCGTAGGCACCAAATTCCCCCGAGGCACCGTATGCCGCAACTAACGTTTCATCATTTTATTTTGCAGATCATGGAATAGTCTATCTCTTTTCTATAATCTTATCTTTTCTCGTTTTGGTGCGAAACTTATATTTTCAGAGTAAATTATTCTAAATCGATACATTTTTTTGAGTTCTTGATCTTAGTGGATTGGCATGCATTTAATTTGGCATCGTCGATTTGAATAAGTTCGAGACAAAAAACTTTCGTTTGCAGGACAGAAGAGAAAAGAAGGGGCCGAGGGTCGAACCACCCACCAAGTATTCGATCGTGCCGATAGTTGGAGCACTTCGTAATGTTCAAGCTTCAGTTACGCGAGCTCCTGCAATGGTACCAACACTTAGTCAGAATCTCTTCTTTAATCCTTTGTTTCAAAATTCGTAGAATGCATTCAAAAAACGATGAGAAAATACATTCATCAAAACTAAGTGGCGAAAGCTCCAAGAAAACCATACAACAGTCCGGTCCCGTCGAAGAGACTCTTATATAGAGCTCACTCGCCGAGACGCAGCCTGTTGCATCTAGGACTTATTCCAATAGAAGCCGTTTCATTAATTAGATTAATTCTCGTAACATTCGTCCAAATCGATTTGATCGATGCTGCAAGGTGTTATCGTTTACCAAACTCAGCGATCGAGTCAGATGGCCATCCAAGTTTTCGACCGATCTGATTCGGCGCAAGCATATTACGGAGTCCGTCGCCTATCGGAAGCGGGGCACTACACAGCCATACCTAATCTTCTTCACCAAATTGCCTTCTAATTATTCATTAATTATCATATTATCTCTACTATTATAAAAGGGCTTCAAACGGCTTAAGTTTGAGCCGTCTAAGCCGTGTATATCATCAACAACAAAAAAATTAAGTAAAAGATGGTTGAATTTTTTTAAAATTTATTATACATATACAAAATGGGGAATTGAACTCAACCAAACAAGAAGAAAACGTTCCACCCTAACCACATGAGCTAGAAAAGATATTTAACTATAATTGGATAATATTCTTATTATACGTTATAATATGTGCAACGCACGTACATTTACTAGTTATTCTTTAATGTTGCAGTTAATTGTAACTAACTATACCCAGAGACACAATTATCTATTTTTAATCTTGTAAAGTTACTATTGTATCAAGTTGTTACGCTATTAGTATTATATATAGAAGTCTATGGAAGGATTCAACCAATAATTCTCCTGCTCTCCATCTCTCTCATCTTTAGTTTGTATATTTAGTTTAGAACATGTTATCGTCAAGTAGAAAAAGCTCATGATCGCGTGATCATCATCGAACAATATAAGTAAGTATGATTTTAAAAAAATATGATCTACTTTTTTTTATCAAATTAAGAAAGCTTTTTTTTTCTCTAAAGAAAGGAACTTTTGATTTATCAGCCCGAAATGACTTTCATTTAAGAGCTTCTTTTGTATCAGTCACCAATGACTTTCAATAGATCAATTTGGATAAATTAGTGTGAGCAATGACTCTCAAAACTAGCATCTATAATGCTATGAAAATTAGCTGGAGTTCCTTCCTCCGCCATTACCAGCATCGATCTTGATGCTATTGAATTCCGTCCAACCTTGTTGTACGTGAGACTAACAACGGGCACAATATCGCTTAAAGGGATAATCACATTTGGCTAAGTCACTAACTCCGTAAAATGGAACAGTCCCACGGGACTTAGCTTAGTAGAATGAAGTAACCACATAATATTTAACTCTACAAAATGGAGCAAACTTGCGAAACTCAAACCCTAGGAACTTAGTCGCTCATAGCCTAGCTCCGCAGAATCTAGCCTTAGGAGCCTAGCACCACTGCTAGCAGTTTCCTCGAAACAAACTCTGTGCTGAGGTGTAGCCCTGCGGGGCCTAACTCCATAGCTGACAGTTTGTCCAAAGCAAACTATACCGAAAAAGCTAGTTAGGCTTAGTTGGTTGTGATGTATACTATGTACTAGACTTGTCATTTTCTGGCAGCTAATATATATGTTCAAGATGGATAATGAGTTCACGATGATCAATTGCAAAATAAAATACTACCAACTATTAAAGTGGGAAAAGATAAAAAGTACTACCAAGTAAAAGTTGAATGAATAATTGTTTCATATTGCTTTCTTTTCTTAACAAATGTAGAAGCTAGATTTGTCTTTGGTGCAAGATAAGTATAATCATTTTGACTAGTTTAAATTTGGATTGCAATTATAGTTTTTCTTTGACTTTCTATTTGGTGTCCTGTAACGAGGGTATAAAACAACATATCTTATGGAGGAAAAAATGTTGAATTCTGTCATTTATTTGAGGGATCAACTAAGAATTTCAAAACGTCAAGCTAATGAGTATTTTAGAAATCCGTTTTGAGCAAAAATCATTGCTACAACAAGTGATATCGCTCCCATGGAATTTTATTAATTTTTAGCAAAAAATTATTACAAACGAAAATTATATTAACTACTACATATATGCACGTGCCTTGTACGTATTTTATAATACTTGGAAAGAACAAACACTCTTTTTAATCCCTTTTTTATACATAATTACATGACTATCCATATTAAATATAATGAACAATTTTAATTAGCATATATAGATGACAGTATTTTTGAAATAAGAACTTCAACGGTGAAACATACTTTTCATTATATAGTAGTATATATGAACAATCTTAGTTAGTATACATAAATGACGACATTTTTGGAATAAAATTTTTTTTACGGTGAAGCCTATTTATCTCTTTATATAGTAGTATAGATTTTTATGAAAAAAATCATTATGACAATTGATAGATATATTTTGAGCAAAAAATTATTCAATAAGTGGATATAAAACAATAATTTTCCCGTTTCCTACAGGGGTTTCAAGAAGAAATTTATCAAATGCCCAAAAACCGCAAAATTTTTATGAAAAATCTACCGCAAAATAATATTTTATCGCGTGCCCAGAATTAGCGAAAAATATATAAAATGGTGCAGATTGACCTTTGTGTCCTTCTAATTTATTGAAAACACTCATAAAACCTACTCTAAAAAAAATGTTTCGATTCTTCCTCTTCTTTCATACGCTGCTCACTTTCGAATCTAGGTTTTCTCCTCAAAAATCTTCAAACCTTACTTCAAAAACTCGTCACTGACTCTTCATTCGCAATATTCACACCATGTATCAGTTTCTACTTCATCATCATCAGCATCAATTGGAATCCCAGTTAGAGAAGAGAGAGCTGATGTGAAGATCAGAGTTGCACATAAGCCAAAAGTTGGTAAGCAAAAAGATGGTATAACTTTAAGTTATGTTCGTGATTCTGTTAAAATACAGGAGAATGACCATTCTTCGTGTTAAACCGACGGAGACTGGTCTTTTTTTTCGTGTTAAAATCACGAAGAATTGCCATTCTCCGTGTTAAAATCACAGAGAATGGTCATTTCCCGTGTTAAAATGCACGAGAATGGTCATTCTCCGTGTTAAAATTATGAAAAATTGCCATTCTCCGTGTTAAAATGACGGAGAATGGCCTTTTTCGTGTTAAAATGTAGGAGAATAGTCATTCTCCGTGTTAAAACCACGGAGAATGACCATTCTCCGTTGTTAAAATCACGAAGAATGACCATTTCCCGTGTTAAAATACAGGAGAACGGTCATTCTCCGTGTTAAAATCACGATCATTCTCCGTCATGTGTAAAACGGAGAATGGTTGTTCTCCGTAAGAGGTGAACGGAGAATGATCTTTCTCTGTGACAAGTGAAGGAGGATGACCATTCTCTGTCATATTAGCACGACGAATATCGTTCGCCGTCATATTCGTACGGAGAATATCAAAAAAAATGTTGCATCACTTCTGAAATCAGATTTTCAGGAAAAAAATCAAAAAAGAAGTTCTCTGGAGTTATGTCACGATCCGATCCCAAATTGTTGGGTCGAATCGGATCATGCCCAGCCTGCACCATTGTGAGACAGCGGCAGTAAGTTGTTTCTATTTGCAGGTAATCTCAACAACATCTATACATTTGTCACAACACGAATTTACGAATATTTAAAACTTTTATTCAACAAAGAGAAATACAACTGGAAAGGAAAATACTGAAATAAACACTGAAATCAAAAGTCTATAATCTCCAACATAATGAAACTAGAAAATAAAGAAATAGCAACTAGCTAAACGGTCGGCTCTTCGGCCTCAGGATCCGCATCCTCCAAGGGAGACTCTGGTAACACCGCAGGGTATAGCACAGGATCATAATAGCTATTGTACAATAGCTCAGTGTCATCAATATCACCTATTGGGGGGAATCCAGTCAGGAAAGGAGCAAGTACGAGTATGTACCTCACGTTTCAAATAATAACGGAAAAGTGCAAGCTAAACAGTTGAAACAATATTTTTCAGCAATTTAACAATTCAATACTTGAAACAATGTGATTTGAATATGTAACATCTATGACCGGCTTGGGTTGTACAATAGCATCCTAGCGACGCGATACGGCTTATCCCCGTGTGTAAGAGGGGTAAGCTCGCACAATAACAATATACAATATGAGGGGTATTGGTCATAAATGCTACACTATTCCCCCAATATCCCCACAATCAATATCAATTAATATTTGAACCCTAGGAGAGGGTTCCGTGTAGCAATGTGGTTTAAACATGCAACTTGACAATTACTAATTAAAATATAAGATAGCATAACCGTAACTTGCCTCTGTTTGTATGACTGGATCAGGATGTCGGCACTGGAGAGGAAGTCAACTACGTCATCGAAATCCTACAGTTGAGAATCCTGACTTAGAAACATATGAAGCCATATCTAGGTGTTCTAGTTGCAATTTCTAGAAACAAACCTTAGTCAAGTTTTGATTATTAATTAATCTACCGAAAACTATCTAACGTCGCGAGCTACGTTTGTTGTCATTTAATTGGTTAAGCCTGTTACTGGTTTAATTGGGAAAGTTAGCAATTACCGGTTAATTGGCAAAACTTGTATTTTAACAATATATATATATATAACTAAATTTATTTAAGTGATAAAGCATGGACTTGTTAACTTACTGGTAATTATCCATTTTACTTAAATATGAGAAGTCTTTATTAATTTTTATACAAAATAACTAATATCCAATTATAGTTTATACGTCTAGCTACGCAAATAACCAACTCAGAAAAGAAATAAAAAAATCTAAGCTACACAATACAGGACCACAGAAAACAAAGGAAAGCTGGGCTTATGCCCTTACAACATATTAATTAAAATAATCCAATTAGCTGAGGCGAGCTCTGAGTGCCGTGAAGCGGTCCAATCAGAAGGCCGAGGCCCTGCACCCAAGATACTAAAAGCCAGTAACAAGTTCTAAAAATAAAATATAATTTAAATATAAATTATAAAAAATGGGGGACGTCTCAGGCTTGGTCATGCAATCTCATATTGCTGGCTAACGCCTCAACGTACAGGTAGGTCCTGTAGCGTTTGCGTTTCACCGAGGCTCATCCGACCGATACGGTCGTCGCCTAAGGGAATACAAAAACTCACAAATCCAACACTTAAACCAATCTGAAAACCAATGAAATAATTTTAATAAACCGTTTCAAGGACCAGGTGTCACGACCCGCACCCGCTTTTCAGACGCGAGCTCGTGAGCAAGCCAGCTACGTATCGAGCGGACTCCAGCCCGACTCGAGTACGTATAAGCTGTCAAGGTCATGGTATCAGGTCTAATCTAAACTATATCTCAATCCACATGAATATTATTAAACAAGAATGAACAAGTATGGGTCATAGTCTGCAGCCCATTAGCATATTGTTCGATTATACTCCAAGAATGATATGAGTCTATAAATAAGCAGAGTATATCATGGTACTGAATATAAAGCATGAAAGGATAATAAAAAAATATCGCAAGCAAATACCTGTATCATAGATCGCAATCCTCTACCATCCTACTCTGCTAACTAACTCCATGTAGTCGCTAAATCTAAAGAGATCATCAGGTCCTCAGAGGACTAGCAAGATACATAAAATATGCCTATCTAACAGTTTAATCATGCAATAATTGTTTGCCATTAAAATCTTTTGATTAAATTTCAATTACAAACAGAACAGTGTTACAATGTAGGACTTAGACGTAGTCCTAGTAGTACACTTTTGTTTATCTGGGTCCCTTGTGCCGATGGAGCGAGTGGTAATGCGTTGACTCCGTTGACGATCTGACGACGGTTCTCGGTTCTCTGAAGGTCTGAGTTGCTCTGGGTGCTGGAGCTTGCGGAGAGGAAGAAGACGTTGAGTGTCTGTATCTGCCTCTCTGTATATGTATCTCGGTGGTTGCGTGATGTGTGTCTGTAAGAAGGAAGTGATCCCTCTATTTATAGCTTAGCAGGCTGGCTGCTCATGCGTGCATATGTAGGATGCGCCTGTATGCAGGGACGCCACGTGGTGGTTGCTGATGGAGGCGCATGGACGATGCGCTCTGATTGAGGAGTTGAACCCTTTCTGTTGCCTTTGTGGGCTACGGCCGAGCTGACACGTAGCAATGGAGAGGATCTTTCAGTTACTGAGATCTTGGGTGATTAGCACCCCTTTATAGGCTGAATCAAGTCAAAGGACGCGTGTCGTAGGTCCATGGCTCGAAGATATCGGATTTGGTGGGAAGTGATCTGATAGGATGCGCCTGGGATTGGGCGCATGAGGAGACTTTGGCTCGTAACCTTTAGGAGTCACGAACCAGTCGGAGCGCATGGCTTTTGAGGCGCATGCGAGACTTCAGTAGTGACTTGACTTCTGTCTTTAGGGATCAGAGAAAAGTCTGAGGCGTACGGCTTTTGAGGCGCATGCAGAGATTTAGGCGCATGACTGCGGAGGCGCATGCGAGATGGTTGGGCGACCACGTGGCTTGTAACCGCCGGAGGAAAGCAATGATGATGTTGACGTCGGTGACGCTTCGTCTTCTGAAAAGCTGTCAATCGTTCAGTCCTCGGGGGACGTGCTGCCAACTTTGTCAGACTTCAGTATTTAATGTTCTTTGACAGGTGATGGACTGTTGAGTGGGCACATCGATCGACGTTCCACTAGGCGTATGGGGACGCATGGGGCGCATCCTTATGAGGCGCTTGGTGTTGATGGGCACATCTGTATGATGCGCGGTCTGGCCGACGCATCCGTTTGCATGATACGTCTCTATGGGCCCGACTGTTACGTTCTTCGAGTGCTTTGAATAGCCATTTTTGACTTGGCTGAATTCGAAGCGTCAGGTTCATCACCATTAATGCAAATTCATTGCACGGGATTCGGAGAGCCGGCCACTTGGCGCATGGGTTTGATTTGCCCGGCCTATAAATAGTGGCATGGAGAGGGTTTGCTTCTCGTTCTCTCACATCCTTTCGAAATAAACTTGTTTGCTCGAGCACATTCTGTTGACGAGATGCTCCCGAGGGTGAAGATGCGACACATTGTCTTCATTGATGCGCTTGAAGGTGACTGTTACATCCAAAAGTCGGAGTCGAGGGCTTCTGAGGCAGGCAGAAGGTGCCTGTTGCATCCAAAGAACGAGATGCTCGAGCCTCGTCTTCGTTATGCTGGGAGAGCCGTAGATCAGAATTGCGATGCTCCGATCATCTTTCTTGGGCTTTGGGAGAGCTTCTCCTCCCGCTAGAGTGGGTGTTGCCCATTCTGGTTGGGTTGAAAGCTGCTCCTTTAGTCGCAGGTTGATTTGCGGTGCTCTTCTCTTCCTTGTTTTGGAGAGCTCTTCCTCCAGCTAGAGGGTTGATTGCCACCCTCGTTCTGCTCAATAAATGCTTCATTAGTCGAAGCATTTGACGGCGCATATGCTGAGACTTCATGATGCGCCTGACTGGGACGCTGAAGGGCGACACATAACTGAGCTGCTGAAGGGATGCACATAACTGAGCCGCTGAAGGGATGCACATAACTGAGCTGCTGAAGAGATGCGCCTGGCTGAGAGCGCATGGCGAGATACGCCTGTTTTGAGAGCGCATGGTGGTTGCTGCGCCTAGCTGTAGACTTAGGGTATTCTTTTTGTAGAAATTCTCCTTTATACAGCTCTTTTTAAGACATGTAATAGACTTTTATATGAAATAAAAATCTTCTTTTAATGTCTATGCTTTGCTATGCTGTGCCAAGTACTTCCTCTGAGCTCCCTGGCGCATGTAATATTTGGCGCATAGGATTTCTGGTCCTAAAATTCCATGCTTCTATAATAATATAACCAGGGTATAAACAGGAACTAGACAGGAGACTGACATTTGGCTACTGACAGGTAACTATGAACACGGATACGAGATCAACTATGCATAAATGAACTGCTGGTAGATCAATGGATACCAACCCTCGCCCCGAATGTGGACTCGCAGGTCAGTTTCAAGACAAGTTACCCTCGCCCCGTATGTGGACTCGCAGGTGCAAAGGACAACCCTCGTCCCGTGTGTGGACTCGCAGGTTGTGGAAAAGATAAAGGAATAGCAGTTCACTCACACATACTTGCAGACACGACTCAGTCAAGACACAGGTGAAGATACGGTACAACTCAGTCATGACACAGGTAAGGACAACTCTAGCATGATCCATGACGTAAACAAGCCTGGTATAACTACACTATCAAGTCATGAAACACTGATATACAAGCAAGACAATAAACTAGTAAACATGGTATCACATAAATCTATAGCAACTAAGGTAACTCAAGATGACATACTAAGACAGGTGTACTATAAGCATAAAAATAAACTATAGAGAGAGGCAAGGTATACTTGCCTGGAGGTTGCACGCAGATCCAACAAAATATATTCAACTGCTAAGCCATAACGTCCAACTCATCACAACTGTCTCCGAAAGCTGAAACAAATATCGCCAACATTCTCAGAATAGTCAAATTAGCTAGGATTGCCTGTCCTTAAGTCCAATTCTGGATACAGGGGCAAAACGGTAATTTTGGACAAAAATGATGTCCGTCGTTGGACCCGCTTTGTACCAAAAATTGTGCCAGAGTCAATGGTCTCTAAAGTCTTCAAACTATATGTCTACGGATCCAGTTTTCCGATAGAAAACCCAACCGTATGTCCAAAGTTGGATTTCGGTGGGCCGTGCACAAAATCACCCGTTGAGTCGGATCGTGGGGCCCGTGAAACGGCGATCCAATCAACTGTCTCAGAATCGGACCAAACTTGGCATACAGGACCAGAAAAATGATACGGTCCTGTTGGCGTAGGTTTCGTCTCGATCTGACGAGCATGCACAAAGTAATTGAGAAATTTGCAAAGGGGCCGATACCATAAATTTTGACGGATACGTATCAAATTCGTCGCGCACACGCGACCAATTTGAATTCCGTCAAAGCTCATACGTCCATGAAGCCGTTACGCACCTTTCGATGCTTTCGGTTCGCGACCACGTCGCCCGGAATGGCGGGACGCACGTCGTATCGAAGGATTTTCAAGTTTTTAAAACAGGTTTTTGGAAAACTTTGGGATTCGATTTCTCGACACGTAGTTGACGATTTCCAAATCCACAAAAAAGGGTTGTAAAGCCCTATATGTTGTCTAGGACTGCCTTCAAATATATTTTTGAAATCATGCATGGTTTGGATGATAATTAAATGCAAAGTAGGCTAGTTCGACTGTTGTCAGTCCTGTTTTTGGGACGGGTTTTCGTCGATTTTCGGGTCGATATTCTGGCCGATCTAGCGCACCTACACATAAAGTAATTAAAAGGATGTAAAGGCGTATATGTTGACTTCGTACCAGAGGTGGAAGATCGGAAAAACATCAAGCGAGCGTTGAGCAATATCCTGTCGAAGTCGGGTTCGAAGGAGGCTGCTGATGTGCGCTCTATGCACTGTGCCTCCGACGCGCGCACGGCCGTGGCGGCTTGGCCGGCCGTCGGCGATGCTCAGGCGCGCGCGGCTGTTTTGGCATCGGGGTGGCGGTGTCGGTCGAAGGCTAGGGTTGGGTTTTTGACTCTCCCTGTGTATATATGCGTATATAAATACTAGTCGGTTCTTCTTTGGCCGAGCGGGGGAATGATATGCGTACTTACTGTGCTGGGTTTAAGGCATGCGGGCCTGGCCCGACTGGGTTAAGCTGCTGTGGTCTGTTGGGCCAATGTGATATCATGGATTGTCATTTTTATCAAAGAGGTGAAACCAATACATAAATATCAAATTGATGATTTAAAAATAAATAAAGCTCACATAATAAAAGATTTGCTAAATAACCAAATACATAACATAGAATGACACGTGACCATGCTAATTTTAAGAATATATAAAAATACCAAAAATTGCTTGTCATAATTAAGTACTAAGTATGTTTCCTAAGTTAACATATAAATTCCCAATATGGGACACATCATTTACACCTATATACACATATATATTTTTATATAAATACTCATACACACATATATTTATTCTTTTGATAAAAGAATAAATTAATAATAAACTAATAATAATATTTAGTTTATTCTCAATAACCACAACAATAATATTAATAATAATAATAATTTCACTAGTAATTAAAATAATTCAATAGTAGCTCCTGGGTGGGCATATCATATACTCCCATTATTGGGCCCCAGAAAATCGTATAAATATTCTAAAATGCTATTTAATATTAATAATACCTACAATCTATATATAATAAATATTTAGAAAATAATTGCCAATTCCTAAAATGTATACAAAATATTTATATTTACCAAACATGTCTACAAGGCTGTATTTGGTCCCACTACCTAACTACATGGGCTTGAATTTGACTTGGGTCCAATCTGGACAAGTTCGGTACAATCGAGTTTCCGAAAACTCAATAATATAATTAAATAATAAATAAAAACTTCTGTACGGGTTAAGTTGCAACTTGGCCTGATTTTTCTAGTTAGGACATCACTATGGCTCGGCCATCCCTACTATGACTAATACACTAGTCAAGACACGCCACTGCACTATCCGTGCCAGGATTCCTAGTCGTCTTGTATTCCAAAACTCATCTATGGCTAAAGTCTTCTACCGTAATAATTAACTAAATAGTCATTTATAAAATTCTAAAACCACTATTTAAATCAAATAAATAAATAAAAAATATTTCCAAAAAATTTCGGGAAGGGGAGCTACAAATCTACCCACCTTAAAAATAATTTTGTCCTCGAAATTTTAATTCATAACTATTTCTTAAAAATCAAAATCGACTATTACCTTAATCTCCTCAAATTTAATTTCTCCAAAAATATTTTATAACCCTCTCTAGCCATTTGTAATTATGAAACCTCGAGAACTTCTACCCACCTTTGGTCACACTACTCCTCAAAACATGGTCACTAAAATATTATAACCTTCTAACTAGTGGCTAATAATTCTACCAGGGATATCTAGGACATATGGTATCTTTAATCCCCCATATCTATCAAACAACCAAATATGCAAAATCAAGCAATATTCTAATATAACTTAAGAATATCTGATGAATTCTAGACAGCACGATCATTCGTCACCCCGAAATAGGAAGGGAGGAGAGTCAAGGGTACGGAAAGCAAGGAAGTATATTTGAGAGCAAATATGGAGTTTTCAAGGACGTAGAGAATTTCTAGGAGAATTTTCAAGGCAGTGTGGATTGAGATTTTCTAAGGGTTTAGTCATATTCGCAGGCTCGTACCAGTACAGTTACGTAACCGGTATGATATGCTCTGACCTGCATGGGCCACCACAAAACTTGTCACGACCCACACCCGTTTTTCAGACGCAAGCTCGTGAGCAAGCCAGCTACGTATCGAGCAGACTCCAGTCCGACTCGAGTACGTATAAGCTGTCAAGGTCATGGTATCAGGTCTAATCTAAACTATATCTCAATCCACATGAATATTGTAAAACAAGAATGAACAAGTATGGGTCATGGTCTGCAGCCCATTAGCATATTGTTCGATTAGACTCCAAGAATGATATGAGTCTATAAATAAGCAGAGTATATCATGGTACTGAATATAAAGCATGAAAGGATAATAAAGAAATATCGTAAGCAAATACCTGTATCATAGACCGCAATCCTCTACCATCCTGCTCTGCTAACTAACTCCATGTAGTCGCTAAACCTGAAGAGATCATCAGGTCCTCAGAGGACTAGCAAGATACATAAAATATGCCTATCTAACAGTTTAATCATGCAATAATATAACCAGGATATAAACAGGAACTAGACAGGAGACTGACATGTGGCTACTGACAGGTAACTATGAACACGAATACGGGATCAACAATGCATAAATGAACTGCTGGTAGATCAATGGATACCAACCCTCGCCCCGAATGTGGACTTGTAGGTCAGTTTTAAGACAAGTCACCCTCGCCCCGTATGTGGACTCGCAGGTGCAAAGGACAACCCTCGCCCCGTGTATGGACTCGCAGGTTGTGGGAAAGACAAAGGAATAGCAGTTCACTCATACATGCTTGCAGACACGACTCAGTCAAAACACAGGTGAAGACACGGTACAATTCAGTCATGACACAGGTAAGGACAACTCTAGCATGATCTATGACGTAAACAAGCCTGGTATAACTACACTATCAAGTCATGAAACACTGATATACAAGCAAGACAATAAACTAGTAAACATGGTATCACATAAATCTATAGCAACTAAGGTAACTCGAGATGACATACTAAGACAAGTGTACTATAAGCATAAAAATAAACTGTAGAGGGAGGCAAGGTATACTTGCCTGGAGGTTGCACGCAGATCCAACAAAATATATTCAACTGCTAAGCCATAACGTCCAACTCATCACAACTGTCTCCGAAAGCTGAAACAAACATCGCCAATATTCTCAGAATAGTCAAATTAGCTAGGATTGCCTGTTCTTAAGTCCAATTCTGGACACAGGGGCAAAACGGTAATTTTGGACAAAAATGATGTCCGTCGTTGGACCCGCTTACACCGAAAATTGTGCCAGAGTCAATGGTCTCTAAAGTCGTCAAACTATATGTCTACGGATCCAGTTTTCTGATATGAACCCAACCATATGTCCAAAGTTGGATTCCGGCGGGCCGTGCACAAAATCACCCGTTGAGTCGGATCGTGGGGCCCGCGAAACGATGATCCGATCAACTGTCTCAGAATCGGACCAAACTTGGCATACAAGATTAGAAAAATGATACGGTCCTATTGGCGCAGGTTTTGTCTCGATCTGACGAGCGTGCACAAAGTAATTGAGAAATTTGCAAAGGGGTCGATACCGTGAATTTCGACGGATACACATCAAATTCGTCGCGCACACGCGACCAATTTGAATTCCGTCAAAGCCCACACATCCACGAAGACGTTAAGCACCTTTCGATGCTTTCGGTTCGCGACCACGTCACCCGAAATGGCGGGACACACGTCGTATTGAAGGATTTTTAAGTTTTTAAAATATATTTTTGGAAATCTTTGGGATTCGATTTCTCGACACGTAGTCGACGATTTCCAAATCCACAAAAAGGGTTGTGAAGCCCTATATGTTATCTAGGACTGCCTTCAAATAGATTTTTGAAATCATGCATGGTTTGGATGATAATTAAATGCAAAGTAGGCTAGTTCGACTGTTGTCAGTCCTATTTTTGGGACGGGTTTTCGTCGATTTTCGGGTCGATATTCTGGCCGATCTAGCGCACCTACACATAAAGTAATTAAAAGGATGTAAAGGCGTATATGTTGACTTCGTACCAGAGGTGGAAGATCGAAAAAACATCAAGCTAGCGTTGAGCAATATCCTGTCGAAGTCGGGTTCGAAGGAGGCTGCTGCTGTGCGCTCTTTGCACTGTGCCTCCGGCGCGCACGCGGCCGTGGCGGCTTGGCCGGCCGTCGGTGATGCTCAGGCGCGCGCGGCTGTGTTAGCGTCGGGGTGGCATCGTCGGTCGAAGGCTAGGGTTGGGTTTTCGACTCTCCCTGTGTATATATGCGTATATAAATACTAGTCGATTCTCCTTTGGCCGAGCGGGGGAATGATATGCGTACTTACTGTGCTGGGTTTAAGGCATGCGGGCCTGGTCCGACTGGGTTAAGCTGTTGTGGTCTATTGGGCCAATGTGATATCATGGATTGTCATTTTTGTCAAAGAGGTGAAACCAATACATAAATATCAAATTGATGATTTAAAAATAAATAAAGCTCACAACAGTTAATAAAAGATTTGCTAAATAACCAAATACATAACATAGAATGACACGTGACCATGCTAATTTTAAGAATATATAAAAATACCAAAAACTGCTTGTCATAATTAAGTACTAAGTATGTTTCCTAAGTTAACATATAAATTCCCAATATGGCACACATCATTTACACCTATATACACATATATATTTTTATATAAATACTCATACACACATATATTTATTCTTTTGATAAAAGAATAAATTAATAATAAACTAATAATAATATTTAGATTATTCTCAATAACCACAACAATAATATTATTAATAATAATAATTTCACTAGTAATTAAAATAATTCAATAGTAGCTCCTGGGTGGGCATATCATATACTCCCATTATTGGGCCCCAGAAAATCGTATAAATATTCTAAAATGCTATTTAATATTAATAATACCTACAATCTACATATAATAAATATTTAGAAAATAATTACCAATTCCTAAAATGTATACAAAATATTTGTATTTACCAAACATGTCTACAAGACTGTATTTGGTCCCACTACCTGACTACATGGGCTTGGATTTGACTTGGGTCCAATCTGGACAGGTTCGGTACAACCGGATTTCCGAAAACTCAATAATATAATTAAATAATAAATAAAAACTTCTGTACGGGTTAAGTCGCAACTTGGCCTGGTTTTTCTAGTTAGGACATCACTATGGCTCGGCCATCCCTACTATGACTAATACACTAGTCAAGACACGCCACTGCACTATCCGTGCCATGATTCCTAGTTGTCTTGTATTCCAAAACTCATCTATGGCTAAAGTCTTCTACCGTAATAATTAACTAAATAGTCATTTATAAAATTCTAAAACCACTATTTAAATCAAATAAATAAAAAAAATATTTCCAAAAATTTTCGGGAAGGGGAGCTACACCAGGGTTTTGAAATATGTTTTAAATTACCAAATTACTGAACTTAATTAAATGTTATTATT
Organism: Iris pallida; assembly: GCA_029216955.1. Classification (NCBI taxonomy): domain Eukaryota; kingdom Viridiplantae; phylum Streptophyta; class Magnoliopsida; order Asparagales; family Iridaceae; genus Iris; species Iris pallida. The sequence goes on along the minus strand of JANAVB010038219.1, from coordinate 7,589,383 downwards.
TTGAAATATTTTACCGAAAATTTGGGCAGCACCTCCTTTGTAACTAGGACAACCTAGCCGCGAGGCGGTACCGGTCCATCACAAACCCAATATCCAAGAATATAGATGTATAACTTCCAGCCCTTCCAAAAACCAACCAATAACCAATAAACAACCACAAATCCAAAATACACACCACAAGTCCAACCAAAAAGCCACATGACTTTGAAAGTCCAAGCATCAACCGCAAAATGAAAAAGAATTATAGCCTATAAGCTCACACAGCAACATGCATACACCCACCACCAAAGAGGGATAAAAATACGTATATACTAAAACCAACCCAAGAATCACAACCCAAAAATCAAGTCAGAGTCGAACTCGAAAAGTCGTATCCACTAACGCAACGAGATAAAATACGAATCTCATAGTGGGACCCGGGACCGCGTCATCACAAACTCTACGGGAGGGACGAACTACTGTGATTAACAGAAAATTACCAAATTTTCGTTGGCGGGGAGACGCGGGATAAAGTCGAAAAAGTCGAAACAACGTTCGGATCAACGCGTGGGGAGCGGACAGCGGCTCGGGCCACGGAAATGCATGGGACAGCACACGGGGAACGGATACCGTCGTGGACGGGTCTCGGGATGCGCTGGATATGGGCGGACAGCGGCAGCGCTGTCGCGGGGCCGCAAAAATAGCGGAGGCGCACACGGGATCCGGCACGACGGAGGTCGGCGGGTCGAGAAACCCGCGGGGAGGTGCTGCGGACGGGGCCGAGCGACGGCGGTCGCAGATACGAGGTCGACCTGACGTGTAATACCTGTTGTTCGTATTACGTATTTTGGAATACGTGTACGTATTTTATCTTGTATTGCATGATTCCTTGCTTGGCTTATCTTGGCATTTCATGACTTGGCTTGTTTTGGTTTGGTTCGGCTAGTCATGGTTTGCCTTGGTTCATCATGAACCAAGGGGAGAACCTCCACCTACCACCTCCTCACCATTTATTAACCCACTCCCTTCTCTCTCTTCTCATTAATTTCCTCCATTACTTCTTCTTCTCCACCATTACTTCTTCAACCACCAAGAGAGAGAGAGAGAGAGCTTAGGCAAGTGCAGCTTGCTTCATAGAGAAACTTCATTTTTATTGTTCCATTCTCTTCCTCTCGAGATTCTAACACACTTTAGTACTTAGCATTTCTAATTTCCATGGCTCAATTTATGTAGATCTAAGTTTATAGTATTTTTAGATTTCTTGGGTTTTGATCTACTTAACATTGTTATTTCCAAGTTTTGATGGTTTCATGTCGTAGAGAATTTTGTTCTGACCAATTTTGACCTATGGAAGTCTGAATTTCGACTTCGAATAGAAGGTTTATGAGCCTTGAAGCCAGGGACTTCATGGCTAATCTTTTCGGACAAGTGGAGAAGATGAATAGTTTCCGAGCCGCATGGCAGCCTTAAACGCATGACTTTCATATGGCAAGTCTTCCAGCCGCATAGCCTTGTTGGTTTTCCTACCGCATAAAGTTCATCATCCCCGCAGCCGCATGAAGTCAACTCCTTAAACCGCATAAGCCTCGGCATAAATCAAGCCGCATGAACTCCAATAAACCGCAACCGCATATGCCCGATGGCTTCCTCAGCCGCATAGGATGCCCTTGACTTCCAGCCACATGGATCAGATCATTCCTAACCGCATATGACTGTCCCTCGCAGCCGCATGAGGCCCTGGGCTTGTTTTAGCCGCATATGCGGATTGTTCCGTTGCTGCATAAGCTGCCTTGGTTCTTGAGCCGCATGAGCACTACCTTCCGCTGCCGCATAAGCTTGACTACTCTGGCCGCATATACCGTAAGCCCCACTGAGCCGTACGGGACTCCCTGCTTCTCAGCCGCATGAGTTGACTCTTCCGCTGCCGCATAAGCTAGCACTTTCTCCGGCCGCATGCGCCTTCCTTCTTTCCTGAGCCGCATTGCGCTTGCCCTTTTTCAGCCGCATAAGCGCGCATGCTCTCTGCCGCATGAATCCAATTTGCTGCCTGGCTCCTTCCATAGTCCTGTCCTTTTATTATTATATTATTATTATTGTTATTTATTTGAAATATCACATCATGCTTATGTCATGTAAGTTCTGGCATATTTCCTGAACACGATAGTGGCCCACCGTGGTGCACTCTTAACAAGTAAAACTGACATGATATATCATGATATGCTGTTAAGACAGCTAGCCCGACATGACAAGTATGAATGACTTGGACACCGTGGGTGATTATGTTTGTACAAACAAATCGGTACTATCTTGCATCATGTCTAGGATAGAGATTCCTGAGTACCACGGTCAGGGATACCTACATTAATTGACTAAGGCTAATAAACTAGAATAATTTAGTAAACATGAAGAGATTTCTAGCTACAGGCAATTCCGTTATCTGGGCGCATTAAGTGGACTTGTAGCCTACCGACGAGTAGGGCACATTTCCAGCACACAGTCATGTGGTACACCCTTCATAAATGGACATTCGACCCGGATAACCGGATAGTCTGCAGGGCTTGTGGCTGTTGGGATAATCTTATTGCATCTTGCTAGTAACTAGGACTGTGATAACCCTAGTTAGTTAAAAGTATCAAGTCGTACTCTTGATTGGCCGTGATTGATTAGATGGAGTTTATTCCAGCTTAGTCTTATCCTGATCCTGTACAAGACTGTGACATGACACGATTGATTGTGTCTGTCTCAACAATAAATGATCAGGGGTCCAGTTCTGTTCAGGTGAAGGGTTACAACCCGGGTCCTTGTTTGGTTTAAGGGTTGTAACCTGGCTCCCGGAACAGTTCTGTGTCCTCTCTTCGTTTATTGACTTATTGCACCCCATGCCATGTTCGTCATGTTTTACTTTACTTCAACAGTATGATTAATTACTTATGCTTGCCTCAACAATAAAGATCAGGAGTCCAGTTCTGTTCAGGCGAAGGGTTACAACCCCGGTCCTTGTTTGGTTTAAGGGTTGTAACCTGGCTCCTGGAACAGTTCTGTGTCCTCCCTTCGTTTATTGTCTTTACTGTACCAATAGTATTTGAGACGGATTTTTATTCAGGTGAAGGGTTACAACTCCGGTCCTTGTTTGGTTTAAGGGTTGTGACCTGGCTACTTGAATGGTCTCCTCGTACTCAGTTTACTGTTGTTATCTCTATTATTATCAGTTCTTTATTTCTAATCTTTAATATTCTATTGTGATGTGCTGGTTTTAGTTCCTAAGTGAAGCCTCCTTTGTGGTACTTGCTCTTTCTGGGGTCTGACCCAGCTGGTTTTGTATGGCCAGATATCGGAGCAGCTCTAGAGGATCCACCTGTCTTTCAGCCAGATGGTGACCACCAGGCGTAACCTTGGCAACGAGTGGATTTCTTTTTGTTCTTCCACTTTATTATAAAATTATTCTTTTGAGGCATTTAGCCGACGAGCACTTGTTAGCTCGGTTGTACCTTTATTTACTGTCTGCCTACAGACTGTAACATGATTGACAAATCCTAGGGTTGATCATGTATGACTAAACTCTTGCTAGTCCTAACATTTTGTAACGACTAGCTTCATGATCAGCTAAATATATAATGTTTGGGATGTCTTACTATTGTACATTTGGTGGTCTTACATCTTGTAACATTTACTTACTTGCTTGTGATTGGGACAATAGACTTATTCTTGACCATAGGAGACTGATGGCTTGTAGTTAAACCCTCATGTATCTAGACAGCCGTGACCGTATAGCGAGGTGGGTTACACTTCAATATACGTAGCTGGCTATGTCTGTCCCCGCTCTCCAGTATTCTGGTTCTGGGGCGTGACATGGTTTAAGTGGTGGCCCATACAGGTCTTGTAAATCAAGATATGTGAGGGTTTACCAAATAGATGTCTCAATCAGTACTCTCCCTTGATCTCTGCTCGTATTCTCTTGATCCCTAAAAATCTTGACCGGATCACAGGCTTGTATCGTTGATCTGTCCTGGTCCTTCCTTATTGTTTTCTATGTCGTCTTCTTCAGCGGCATTGTTCCTGGACCTGTCGATCAGCAAGGCGGAGCACCTCCCGCGGACCAGCAGCAACCCGGAGATCAAGCCCAACATTTAGGATTAGCCTCCAGAGTCATGCCTACGGGAGGAGAGCCGCCAGTTCAGCCTGTCCAGCCTGCAGAGCCTGATGATGGTACTTTGGTGGGTCTCATCAGGTCCCTATTAGCTTCCCAGGATCGTCGCGGAGATGCCTTGTACCAGACAGTGGCAGATGCGTTGACCAGAGGAGGTCATCAGGGTAATAGCGCGTCCAACAGCTTCAAGCGCTTGAACCCTCCCTTCTTCGACGGCAATGAAGATGCGATCGCTGCAGATGCTTGACTTCAGGACACAGAGGTGATTCTCGAAGTAGCCAGGACTCCAGAGAACGAGAAGGTGGCCGTGGTGCGCCTACAGTTATTGGATCTTGTCCGCAGCTGGTGGGCGGCGCAGGCCGTTGGATTAGTGGCCCTTATTGCCTGGGCAGTATTCAGGGAGAGATTCCAGACCAAGTATTTTGATGCTGTGGCCCGGTACGATCTACAGACGAGGTTTACCAATCTGAAGCAGATGGGCAGGACGGTCGATGGATATGCGACCGAGTTCTCCAGGCTTAGTCAGTTTGCTCCCACCTTGGTGGCGACCAAGTTCGATAGAGCCCAGCGGTTCCAGCAGGGACTTCATCTCGAGATTTTATTGGCGGTGGAGCAGTTTGAGCATCAGACTTTTGATGCAGTATTGGGAGCAGCCCGGAGGCATGAGTATACCTCCCAGAAGATCGTGGATAGAACCGGAGGTCGGAAGCAATCCCATAGCCAGATGAATCAGTCATCAGCACCAGCCCCGACAGCCAGGGCTTTGACCATTGGAGCTCCGAAGCGGGCGTACTCAGTGACGTCGGTTCAGCATTCCATCCCGACGCACCCTCAGCAGCAGAAGCAGTCTTCCACAGTGGGATGTTCACACTGCGGGAAGCCGGGGCATGTGGTATCAGAGTGTCGCAGAGCACAGGGTTTGTGCTTGGTTTGTGGTGCCCCGGACCACAGGATTGGGAACTGCCCGACCAGGGGGAGTTCGTCGGCCTTCTCTAGTCCTTCAGTTAGAGGACCAGCACCAGTCCAGCAGGCCTAGGCATTCCAGCAGCAGAGACCGCAGCAGTATGCCCAAGCCCAAGCCCTGATCCAGAGCAGGCAGAGAAATTTTTAGCAGAGGGGACCCGCACCCAAAGGGCATGGTCAGGTGCTGGCTTTGACCATGGGAGAAGAAGGAATAGCACCAGGTGAGGTAGTGGCAGGTACTATTCTCGTCAACACCCTTCCAACTTCAGTATTATTTGATTCTGGTGCCTCGCATTCATTTATGTCTGCACGATTCGCAACACGGATAGGACTGGAGCCCGAGTCATTATCAGTAAGGTTCAATATACTTACTGGTAACGGACTTGTGGAAGTAGATAGAGTATTTTCCTCGTGTTGGATCGTAGTTAGCGGTAGAGAGTTTCTCGCTAGATTGATAGAGTTCACAATGGCCGATTATGATGTGGTCTTAGGGATGGATTGGTTGAGGGACCAGTATGCTAGGATAGACTGTCATATTGGCAGGGTTATTTTTAGCATTCCAGGCGAGCCGGAGTTTTCCTTCTCCCGAGGCGAAGTTGAACCTTCTCCTCCAGTGTTGCGGATGGCAGTCGCAGCAATGTAGTTACCCCGGATAGTAGAAGAATTTTCAGATATTTTTCCAGAAGAGCTTCCAGGGATGCCGCCAGAGCAGGAGATCGAGTTCACCATCGACTTGATTCTCGGGACAGTCCCAGTGTCAGAGAGAGTCTACAGGATGGTGCCGTCAGAATTAGAGATATTGTACAAGATGATTGAAGAACTTAGAACCAAAGGATTCATTTGTGCAAGTGGATCGCCTTGGGGAGTCCCGATGCTTCTTGTGAAAAAGAAGAATGGTACGTCCAGATTATATGTAGATTATCGTACCTTGAACTCAGTGACAATCAAGAACAGATACCCTCTCCCGAGGATAGATGACTTGTTTGATCAACTCAAGGGGGCAGCAGTATTCTCGAAGATCGACTTAGGTCAGGATACCATCAGATCAGAGTCAGAGAGCAGGACGTCCCGAAGTCAGCTTTCAGATCTAGGTATAGGCATTAGGAGTTCCTTGTAATGTCCTTTGGAGCAACCAATGTGCCGACTGTATTCATGGACCTCATGAATCGCATTTTCATGCCTTATTTGGATCAGTTCGTGATTGTGTTCCTAGACGACATCCTGGTCTACAGCAAGAGTGTAACACGGCATGAGCAGTATCTCCGAGTGGTTCTTCAGATTCTCAGAGAGCACCAGCTGTATGCCAAGTTTAGTAAATACGAGTTCTGGCTCGATCGTATTTTGTACTTGGGTCATATCATCACCAGAGGAGGAGTAGAAGTGGATCCCCAGAAGATCGCGGCTATTGAAACGTGGCCGGTACCTAGCACAGTGGCAGAAGTTTGCAGTTTTCTTGGATTGGCCGGATACTACCGACGATTTGTTTTGAACTTTGCTCGGATTTCAGCGCCATTGATCCAGTTGACCCGCAGGGATGTGCAGTTTGCTTGGACAGCAAAGTGTCAGGATTCTTTTGAGAAGTTAAAGCGAAGTTTGATGACGGCTCCTATTCTCATGCTTCCAGATGGAACCAGGGGATTCTCAGTGTATTATGATGCTTCAGGCAGAGGCTTATGATGTGTTCTGATGCAGCATGGGAAGGTAATAACTTATGCGTCATGCCAACTTCGTGATCATGAGAGGAATTATCCAACCCATGACTTGGAGCTGGCAGCAGTAGTGTTTGCGCTTAAGTTGTGGAGGCACTACTTGTATGGAGATAGGGTGGAGATCTTCATCGACCACAAGAGCCTGAAGTATGTTTTTACCCAGAAGGATCTTAACATGCGTCAGAGAAAGTGGCTGGAGCTACTTATGGATTATGATGTTAACTTGCAGTATCATCCTGGGAAGGCCAACGTTGTTGCAGATGCATTGAACAGAAGAGCCGAAGTTTATTTCCTAACAGCACAACCAGAGCTGTTAGCAGATCTTCAGAAGATGGGAATAGAAGTTGTCCTCCCTTCCAGTGTGGCATTGATGGCCAGCATGCAAGTTCAGTCCACTATAGTCGAGAGGATCCGGATGGCACAGTCAGCAGATTCCAAGCTTCAGCGACTCAGAGCAGAGGGTGAGGCAGGACGAAGACCAGAGTTATGTATCCATGAAGACAGTACACTTCGACATGGAAAGCGTCTTTGTGTGCCCAGTGGAGATATCAGAAAGGAGATCATGGCAGAGGCTCACAGTTCACAATATTCCATTCATCCTGGTGGTACGAAGATGTACCGTGATATCCGTCCACACTTTTGGTGGAATGGCATAAAGAGGGAGATAGCCCGATTTGTCTCTCGATGTCTGGTTTGCCAACAAGTTAAAGCTGAACATCAGAGGCCAGCTGGACTTCTTCAGCCCTTGCCTATTCCAGAATGGAAGTGGGAGCATATGACTATGGATTTTGTGACTGGATTGCCTAGATCCCTGGCTGGCAGAGACGCTATTTGGGTTATAGTTGACCGGCTCACGAAGGTGGCTCACTTTCTTCCGTTCAGAGTTGGTCAGTCGACGGCTCAGTTAGCAGAAATGTATCTCCGACAGATTGTCAGATTACACGGTGTGCCAGTCAGTATCACCTCGGACAGAGATTCCAAATTTACGTCGCACTTTTGGCGTAGCCTGTAAGAGAGCTTGGGAACTCGCCTCCAGTTCATCTCAGCTTATCACCCACAAACAGATGGCCAGTCAGAACGTACGATCCAGACTCCCGAAGATATATTGTGGTCATGTACACTCTACTTTGGTGGTTCGTGGAAAGATCACCTGCACCTGGTGGAGTTCTCGTACAACAACAGTTTCCAGGCCAGCATCCAGATGGCGCCGTTTGAGGCACTGTATGGTAGGAAGTACAGATCCCCGCTAGCCTGGGACGATGTTGGAGAGAGGCAGATGCTTGGTCCGAAAATGATTGCTCATACCGTTGAAGTGGTCAGAAGAGTCAGAAATCATCTTCGAGTTGTCCAAGATCGCCAGCGTCATTGGGCCGATTCACATCAACGTCCTCTTGAGTTCTCTATCGGTGACCATGTATTCCTGAGGATTTTGCCTAACCGTAGCGTCATTCGTTTCGGCGTACAGGAAAAGCTTAGTCCTAGGTATATAGGACCGTTCGATATTCTGGAGCGAGTAGGTGATGTGTCCTATCATCTCGCTCTTTCGTCGTCGCTAAGAGAGGTACATAACGTGTTTCATGTATCCCAATTGCGACGGTATATCCCGGACCCGAGCCACATCCTGGATCATTCAGAATTGGTTGTTGATACCAACCTTTCGTATGAGGAGAGGCCCGTGTCTATATTGGACCGAAGAGAGAAGACACTCAAGAACAATACTATCAAGTTAGTCCGAGTTGCTTGGGGTCATCACTCTTTGGGTGAGTCAACGTGGGAGCGTGAGGATGATATCCGATCGCGATATCTCGACCTGTTTGACTCGTGAGGTATAATATCTTTCTTATGTCTCATACCTTCGATTCCTTGTTTGCATGAATAATTACTTGATTACTTGATTAGTATAGCTTGCCTGTGAATAGTATAGCTTGTTCTTGTCCCTCTAGCCTCTTAATTAAATTCCGAGGATGGAATCCTTTTAAGGTGGATAGAGTTGTAATGCCTGTTGTTCGTATTACGTATTTTGGAATACGTGTACGTATTTTATCTTGTATTGCATGATTCCTTGCTTGACTTATCTTGGCATTTCATGACTTGGCTTGTTTTGGTTTGGTTCGGCTAGGCTTGGTTTGCCTTGGTTCATCATGAACCAAGGGGAGAACCCCCACCTACCACCTCCTCACCATTTATTAACCCACTTCCTTCTCTCTCTTCTCATTAATTTCCTCTATTACTTCTTTTTCTCCACCATTACTTCTTCAACCACCAGGAGAGAGAGAGAGAGAGCTTAGGCAAGTGCAGCTTGCTTCATAGAGGAACTTTGTTTTTATTGTTCCATTCTCTTCCTCTCGAGATTCTAACACACTTTAGTACTTAGCATTTCTAATTTCCATGGCACAATTTGTGTAGATCTAAGTTTATAGTATTTTTGGATTTCTTGGGTTTTGATCTACTTAACATTATTATTTTCAAGTTTTGATGGTTCCATGTCGTAGAAAATTTCGTTCTGACCAATTTTGACCTATGGAAGTCTGAATTCCGACTTCGGATGGAAGGTTTATGAGCCTTGAAGCCATGGACTTCATGGCTAATCTTCTCGGACAAGTAGAGAAGATGAACAGTTTTCGAGCCGCATGGCAGCCTTAGCCGCATAATTTTCATGCGGCAAGTCTCCCAGCCGTATAGCCTTGTTGGTTTTCCTACCGCATAAAGTTCATCATCCCCGCAGTCGCATGAATCAACTCCTTAAACCGCATAAGCCTCGGCATAAATCCAGCCGCATGAACTCCAATAAACCGCAGCCGCATATGCCCGATGACTTCCTCAGCCGCATAAGCTGCCTTGACTTCCAGCCGTATGGATTAGATCATTCCTAAACGCATATGACTGTCCCTCGCAGCCGCATGAGGCCCTGGGCATGTTTTAGCCGCATATGCTGATTGTTCCGCTGCCGCATAAGCTGCCTTGGTTCTTGAGCCGCATAAGCACTAGCTTCCGATGCCACATAAGCTTGACTACTCTGGCCGCATATACGATAAGCCCCACTGAGCCGCATGGGACTCCCTGCTTCTCAGCCGCACGAGTTGACTCTTCCGCTGCCGCATAAGCTAGCACTTCCTCCGGCCGCATGCGCCTTCCTTCTTTCCTGAGCCGCATTGCGCTTGCCCTTTTTTAGCCGCATAAGCGCGCATGCTCTCTGCCGTATGAATCCAATTTGCTGCCTGGCTCCTTCCATAGTCCTGTCCTTTTATTATTATATTATTATTATTGTTATTTATTTGAAATATCACATCATGCTTATGTCATGTAAGTTCTGGCATATTTTCTGAACACGATAGTGGCCCGCCGTGGCGCACTCTTAACAAGTAAAACTGACATGATATATCATGACATGCTGTTAAGATAGCTAGCCCGACATGACAAGTATGAATGACTTGGACACCATGGGTGATTACGTTTGTACAAACAAATCGGTACTATCTTGCATCATGTCTAGGATAGGGATTCCTGAGTACCACGGTCAGGGATACCTACAGTAATTGACTAAGGCTAATAAACTAGAATAATTTAGTAGACATGAAGAGATTTCCAGCTACAGGCAATCCCGTTATCTGGGCGCATTAAGTGGACTTGTAGCCTACCGACGAGTAGGGCACATTTCCAGCACACAGTCATGTGGTGCACCCTTCATAAACGGACATTCGACCCGGATAACCGGATGGTCTGCAGGACTTGTGGCTGTTGGGATAATCTTATTGCATCTTGCTAGTAACTAGGACTGTGATTACCCTAGTTAGTTAAAAGTATCAAGCCGTACTCTTGATTGGTCGTGATTGATTGGATGGAGTTTATTCCAGCTTTGTCTTATCCTGATCTTGTACAAGACTGTGACATGACACGATTGATTGTGCCTGTCTCAACAATAAACGATCAGGGGTTCCGTTCTGTTCAAGTGAAGGGTTACAACCCCGGTCCTTATTTGGTTTGAGGATTTTAACCTGGCTTCCGGAGCAGTTCTGTGTCCTCTTTTCGTTTATTGACTTATTACACCCAATGCCATGCTCGTCATGTTTTACTTCACTTCAACAGTATGATTAATTACCTATGCTTGCCTCAACAATAAAGATCAGGGGTCCAGTTCTGTTCAGGCGAAGGGTTACAACCTCGGTCCTTGTTTGGTTTAGGGGTTGTAGCCTGGCTCCCGGAACAGTTCTTTGTCCTCTCTTCGTTTATTGTCTTTACTGTACCAATAGTATTTGAGACGGGTTTCTATTCAGGTGAAGGGTTACAACCCTGGTCCTTGTTTGGTTTAAGGGTTGTGACCTGGCTACTTGAATGGTTTCCTCGTACTCAGTTTACTGTTGTTATCTTTATTATTATCAGTTCTTTATTTATTATCTTTAATATTATATTGGGATGTGCTGGTTTTAGTTCCTAAGTGAAGCCTCCTTTGTGGCACTTGCTCTTTCTGGGGTCTGACCCAGCTGGTTTTGTATGGCCAGATATCGGAGCAGCTCCAGAGGATCCACCTGTCTTCCAGCCAGATGGTGACCACCAGGCGTAACCCTGGCAACGAGTGGGTTTCTTTTTGTTCTCCCACTTTATTGTAAAATTATTCTTTTGAGGTATTTAGCCGACGAGCACTTGTTAGCTCGGTTGTACCTTTATTTACTGTCTGCCTACGGGCTGTGACATGATTGACAGATCCTAGGGTTGATCATGTATGACTAAACTCTTGCTAGTCCTAATATTTTGTAACGACTAGCTTCATGATCAGCTAAATATGTAATATTTGGGACGTCTTACTATTGTATATTTGGTGGTCTTACATCTTGTAACATTTACTTACTTGCTTGTGATTGGGACAATAGGCTTGTTCTTGACCATAGGAGACTGATGGCTTGTAGTTAAACCCTCATGTATCTAGACAGCCGTGACCGTATAGCGAGGTAGGTTGCACTTCAATATACGTAGCTGGCTATGTCTGCCTCTGCTCTCCAGTATTCCGGTTCTGGGGCGTGACAGGGCGGGTCGGGCTCGACGCGTATCGGTACGTGCACGAGGGAGGCCGGCGTGCGAGGGAACACGCGGACGCGAAAGGCGCACACTCGGGGACACGCTGTTGTGCACGCACGGGGGCGAGGACACGACCGGGGCTGGCGCACCGGCTGGGAAGGCGAGGACGCACAGATCGGGCGCAGAGGAGGTCGGTTGTCGGTGGGGTCGGCCGCAAGGAGGCCTGCTGTGGAAGGTGGTAGTGGTGTGGGTTGGAGTTAGGAAGGAGAGGGAAAATAGAGAGGGTGGTGTGGTGGCTTTGAAGTTGGGAAGGAGTAATGGTGATGGTGTGTGCGTGTGTTTGCTTCTTCTTCTTTTTGTAGATGGGGGGATGTGGTGGAGAGAAAATAGAGGGGAGAGGTGAACGTGTAGGAGGAAAATAGGGGGGTCGGGTGAGTGGCTGTGACGGGTTGGATTGGTTTTTTTTTCTTTATAAAGAAATAATGTCGTATATTTTTTTTTCAAAAAACAAATTAAAGCAGTTTTTTTAGAAAGAAGTTTGGATTTGGGACGGGAATCAAGGTCGGGTTGCTCGGGGTCGGAGTTGGACCCCGGACACGGAATCGGGACGGGGCAATCAATCAAAGATCCTAGTCCATAAATTTTAAAAATAATAATTTTCCTATTCCGACTAATAATGAAATAATAATAATAATATTAATCCTAATCTAAACTAGTAATCCAATAATCCAGTAATTCTAATAAACCAAAATTGCGGGTTTTACAACATTCCCTCCTTAGAAAATTTTGTCCTCGAAATTTTAAAAATAAGGGCTGGGGTACAATCAAAATCACTTAGCCTTGATAAAAAACGGAAGTTAAATCATCAGTTGCACGATCGGATTCTAGATATGATCACTAGGTACAATGATAAAATATAGACACGATTAGAATTATCTAGATATGATCTGAGATAGAGTTAGAATATTATGGTGATCAAAATTATTTTAGGCATGAGTAAAATCTAGGTACGATTAAAATATAAATAAATGATCATAAAATAGGTGAAAAATCAGATGAGGTCTCGTGAAACAAAAAAAAAATGCAAGAAAAAACGAACGCCAACAGTTTATTGAGAAGACATAAAATAATGGAATCTTCTGAGAGGAGTGACTAAAAATTCCAAATCAAATTGGAATGGGGTATAAGGGTTTGTGACTCAAAAAAAATCAACAAGTTGTATGATAGTAGGACATCGAGGGTGATTGGAATAATATAGCTATGATAGGAATGTAATTGGATAAGATATTTCCATTGAGGGCCGAGTGATGATCAAAGGAAATAGAAATAATATCGTTTTACTATTTCAACGGTCAGAAGATAAGATATGCAGTAAAAAGACTTACAAGATAACTATCTTATTAATATCATGCAAAACCAATCTCTAACTAGCTGAACTTTCGGTATCTACATAAAACTAAGATATCTGTCAAGGTATTAAAACTAAATATATATATATGGAATCATAAATCACCTAAATCAATTTTTCATCCATCGTTGTATGCCAATGGTCTTATCTCAATTCCTCTCTGCTTATTCCTTCTCTAGAACCTATCATTCCATTGCTCGTGTTATTCTTTCTATGGCTATATCCGTCCCTTCTAGGTATAGTAGTCATCTAACCATAAAAGTTGATACTCGCCAAGTGTTTCTTTACTTGATCATTATATTCACATGTTTATATATATTATCCAAATTCACTTCCTTCATGGGAGAACATTACCAAATCCTATACTTTTCTCGCTAACTCTACCTACGTCTTCCTTTATCTTCAATAACTCTTCCTTTAAGCATAAAATTTAAAATCGTCAAATACCATCATTTTTAAATGAGGTTTAGACGCTAGCGAGCACTACTAACGATTCTATTCCAAATAAGTCACAAGCTAGGTATACCACTCCCTCAAGGCTAGCTTACTCAAGGTATTCTTCTACCTTTTCTACCCTTTAGCTATCTAATATTAATCCCAATGATCCCTTACAAGGAATGAGATAAGTAACAATCTATGTTTCCCCCGCATATAGCTATCAACTATATACATATTGTCACTCCCCGTTTCCAGAATACGTATTCTAATACGTGTACTGCTCGAATGTATTTATTTAATATTTATCATGTATTGTTCTGTATTTAAATTTTCTTTAATTTCACGCTAATTCACTACTAAAATAAGGCAAATTAGCGACGTAATGGTACGTCGCTAATAATGGAAAATACGTCGCTAATTAGGTTAGGGTTTACCGGAGAGGAGTAGTAGCTCGGATTGGGGGAGGAGGAGCTCGGGGAGGAGGAGCTCGACGGGGGGGGAGAGGGAGTCGCCGGGGGGGAGGGAGTCACCGGGGGGAGGGAGTCGCCGGGGGGAGGGGGAAAAAGGAGTTTTTGAGTTTTCGAGTTTTCGAGTGAGGGGGAAAAAGGAGTCCTGTGCCCTAAGTAAAAAAGTTAGCGACGTCAACAGTGGACGTCGCTAACCGTCGCAAGAATTTTAATATAAGCGACATATTTTAAAAATATGTCGCTGAACGTCACTATTCCGCGACATACTGTATCTACTGTCGCTGAACGTCGCTATTCAGCGACGTTTTGCGACGTCATTATAAAGGAGTCGCGATATTATATAGTTAGCGACGAAATTTCATTTCGTCGCTAAACAACGTCGCTAATAGAGCATATTTTAGTAGTGATTAATTTTCTGCATTTTACTTTCTGCTTTTATTCTCTGCTTTAGCTTGCTTTAGGTTCGGCCTAGGTTGGTTTATTTTCGGGTTTATGATGGTTCATCATGAACCGAACCCAACACCCCCATTTAAGCTCCATCCCCTTTCTCTCTCTTCATTACATCTTCTCATTTCTCTTCTTCTTCCTCATAACTCTCTCAACCTACCAAAACCTATAGGCAAGTACATCTTGCTCCACATGAGAACCCATATTTTTATGGTTTATTTATCTCCCTTTCGTGATCCTAAGAGAGTTTAGAACTTGGCATTTTTCATTTTGAAGTCTTATTTTTAGTAGATCTATAAATTACTATTTTTCGGATTTCAGTGGTTTTGATCTGTCAAACTTCCTTATTTCCAAGTTTTGTTCATTCCAGATTGTTGAGGCTGTGTTATACGCCATTCTGACCCATGGGAACCCCATTTCTGGCTTGGAACGAAGGTTCCATGGGAATTGGAGTTCAGAAGGAACTCTACGCCCATGTTGTTACGTGTTAGCGTAATATTGAGTTTTATGCCCACGTTGTTACGTGTTAGCGTAATATTGAGTTTTACGCCCACGTTATACGTGTCCGCGTGGTGCCGAGCTTTACGCCCACGATCACTCGTGTCAGCGTAAAATTGTTTTACGCAAGTCTACTTGACTTGGCGTATTCTTTTTACGCGCACAGCGTTTCAGGCGTAAAACTTGACCCTTTACACGAGCAACTTTTACGCGTGGCTCGATCCTTTACGCATGCAATATTTTACGCGCACAGTGTTTCCTGCGTAAAACTCTAATTTTTTACGCGTACTTCTTGGCTCGGCGTAAAACGAGTTTTTATGCGCAACTTGTTCCTTTATTTTGAGCATACTTTCTTTACGTGTATTCATCCCTGCGTATACTTTGACCCTTACGCGCGCGAGTTTTACGCGTGACGTTACCTTTTACGCATATAAATTCATGCGTAAACCTGACTTTTACGCATACCCTGTTTTACGTGCGTATTTTGCCTTAGCTTAAAAACTTTGGCGTAGACTAATCATGGTACAAACTAGCCTTGGCGTAATCCAACCTTGGTGTTCCCATTGCCCTATACTTTATTCACTTTATGTTGGTATGATAATTCTCCTCTTATATCCTTACGCCTTTTGGCATGAACTTGATATAATCATGATATGTTAATATTTTCTTTAATATAGATTGTTACGTGGAATGTACCATGTGTCGTGAATTGATTTATAGATACCCCGAATGACTGGAATTTAACCCTGAGAGTTGTAGACTCGACCATACAAAGTAATAGTTGACTTTCATGCCATGTTACGAATTGACATTGATTGTTATTAGTAATTGATCATGCGTTCCTAGTTGGAACTAAGAGACTGGCTAGTCATCTTATTGATTGAATGAACAAGATACGTTCATATTAACTATGAACTATTGTAATCGACTGGCTGATCCCAAACATTGGCATACAGGCACATGCAGGCTTCAATTTATTTATTTATTTATTTATTTTACAGAAGCAGCATGTGTACTTTATGGTCAAGGCATGATTATCCCGTGGATAGTTTTGATTGTTGTATTACGCTATGTAAGACCTACAACCTAACCGTACGGGTATCGTTGTAGAGTTATGCATGTCGTGCTTGTACGAAAGTACTCATTTTGAATGATCATGATCCACGGCATATGATTTCACTTAACATAGAGGCTATTAAGTTAAATAAAATAATGATAGCATGGAGAGAATGGATTCCCGAGTTCTTATATGGCAGCTCTCTTTGGGACTATTAGTGCCCGACAGGCCGGCTGGTTCCCACAGATACTGCAAATCTGCCACACGGACAGGGAGCGGTATCTGCTTATATTATTTATTATATATTGTATATTGATGACGGGCGTCCCGCTAGGACTCGTCTAATTCATGATTAGCACAATTGATTGACTGGATAGACTAGCCTTGCTTGCACATAGTAAGAACTGAGGAATCCTTATTGCATAATTTCAGGGTAACTTGGAACCACAGTAGCAAGCCGTAATAGTTGCATGGCCGTTTAAATTGAATTGTTTGTATACTGTACCTACTCTATTTACTAACTGAGATGATCAGAATGTCAGGGCACGACGGGTCAACTTCTGTCCTTGTTTGGTTGGGAAGTTGGTTTGAAGTGTCGTAATGTTGTGTGAATCCCGGCAGAATCGATAGTCGTCCCCCGGGCGTGATACCGTGCAAGCCTAAGTTGTGCTTGCACAAGGCAGTTCATAAGGTTATCCGAAACAACAACATATGTAAGAGTACGCAGAGAAATTGAACACATTCATTTGGAAAAGGAAACTTGCATTTTCATTGATAATAAGTTAGGTTACAGACTCGATTATAAAAGAGGCCTCGCGGGCTTACAACCGACATCGATGAGATAGTCATTCCATACATTTACATTCCTTTTTACAAACATCAAAACGACTCTCTAAGACCTGGGATTGGCGAGAGTTTGTGACTCATGATGCGGTTGGGTTGGAGTCTTCAAAATGTTGCAGAGTTAGCCTTCGCACTCGCAAGGCTTCAAAAGAAAGGAGCGTCGCCTTCAGTTCCTTGGCACGCTATCCTGGTTCCGAGTACCTATTGAGAGCGAGGGTCAACACTTTACACTTTGTGCTGGTACGTGGCAATTTAAATCCCGTGCTCTCATTTGTTGAAGAATTCAAGTGAGCGTGCATGTAAATATTTAGTGAAGTTTCTAGCCATCCTACTCAATTCAAACTTATATTTGAAAGCACAACCATATAATGACGATAGATCTTACTCCCGGCAGAGCGCGCCGTCGTAGCTTAAACTTACCATGTTCTTTCCTGTCATGTTGATAATAAAAAAACGTAATAGAGTGCGTTCGTGAAGGTCACTGGCACGACAAGCTATCCTGGACATATAGCTTGGTAGATAGAGGTCCTTCAGCGCAGGTAGCGAGCCCCGTTGAAAGCCACTGCCTACCGTGGCATGCATTCGGCATAGCTATCCGTGTTTCTTCCTAGGCCGGAACGGTCCCGTGGCCTCGGGATACCGTCCGAAGAAACAATCGCCCTTGTCGACAAGTTATCCATGACCGTGCTAAGTTAATTTATTATTTCAAGGCACATCTTATAGTATCGTTGCGACATTCATTTAATCGATTCATCCTTCCTTAGCACGGTTCTATATGATTTGATAATTGCAAGCACGATAATATTATATGACAAGCATCTGTATAGTTCGTGTTCGTGGGACGTCGTGTGACCGTTCATCGGAATATCATTCATGTCGTTGCATTACCTCTAGCATAGCACATGTCTAGTATTGATAATGTATTAGAGAAGAGGGTCGAGGGAAGAAGGGTCAGCCACTCACCTTAGTATTTACTTGAGGCGAGAAACTGGTTGGCCGTGCTAGACGTTGCCTACGCGATCACCTGAAATCGCACAAGCAACCGATTAGAACAATGTGTTATTCAAGAAAATTCGATACGAATGCGAAGTTCGAAACGTAAGCCATGAAAACCATCGAAAACATTCACCAAAACGCATTCAGAAAACAAAGCCAAAACCAACGCAAGCGGCGTGAAAAGCATAGCAACGGGAGGTCTCTCCCGACTCAGCCGCAGAGTCAATCCTTGAGGCACAACCCGCTGAATATGGGACTTGGTTCCGAAGAAGCCATTCCATAACGGGGAATGGATCTTAATTCAACCGTTCCCGTTCGATCGATTCAATCGATCCCGACCGAGTCGATAGCGACAGTGTTCCTTTCTCGCGCACCCCGTGGACGAACAACGGGGCACGATGTAGGGACGGGGCACTACACCATAACCAACTAAGAAATAGTTTCGTCCTCGAAACTTAAAATAGAACCTACCTCTACGAGAACAATGAAGGGAACTTTTCCTCAATTTCTGACTCAAGCTCCCACGTTGACTCTTCGACCGAATGGTTTCTCCAGAGGACGCGGACGAGAGGAATAGCACAGTTGCGAAGAAGTTTATCCTTACGCTCCAAGATTTGCACCGGCTCTTCGACATATGACAAGTCCGCCTTCAGGTCCAGCTTACCCAAATCTACCACATGGCTCGAATCATGCACGTACTTCTGCAATTGTGATACGTGGAAGACGTCATGTACCTCTGACAACGCAGGCGGCAAGGCAATTTGGTAAGCTACCGGGGCGACTCGCTTCAATATTTCGAACGGACCAACAAATCTTGGGCTCAATTTTCCTTTCGCACCAAACCTGGAAACTTTCCGCATGGGCATGACTTTCAAGAATACATGGTCACCTTCCGAGAACTCGAGGGGGCGTCGGTGCATGTCGGCATAGCTCTTTTGCCGGCTTTGTGCTATCTTCAATCTCTCTCGTATTAACTTGACCTTCTGCACGGTCTGCTCCACCAGCTCCGGACCAAGTATCTGCCGTTCCCCGGCTTCATCCCAGCAAATGGGCGATCTGCACTTCCGGCCGTACAAAGCTTCATACGGCGCCATTTGGATGCTGGACTGATAGCTGTTGTTGTATGCAAACTTGGCCAGCGGTAGATGGACGTTCCAACTTGACTTCAAGTCGATCGTACAGAGTCGTAACATGTCTTCGAGAATTTGGTTCACCCGCTCTGTTTGGCCGTCAGTCTGAGGATGATAAGCTGAGCTGAACTTCAACTTGGTCTCCAGTGCTGAATGAAGACTACTCCAGAAGCGCGCTACGAACCATCCATCCCGATCCGAGACGATAGATACTGGGATCCCGTGCAGCCGAACTACTTCATCAAGGTATATCTGGACAAGGCGGTCGACGCTCCAAGTAACTTTGATGGCAATAAAGTACGCTGACTTGGTTAGTCGATCGACGATGACCCAGATGGCGTCATTTTCCCGCGACGTCCTCGGCAAGCCAACAACGAAGTCCATAGTGATGTGATTCCATTTCCATTCTGGAATGGCAAGGTTCTGTATCTTCCCGCCCGGTCGCTGGTGCTCGACTTTGACTTGCTGACAGGCCATATATTTTGACACAAAGAGCGCTACATCCCTCTTCATGCCGTGCCACCAAAAGACAACGCGAAGGTCCTTATACATCTTGGTGCTGCCAGGATGCAAGGAATATTTTACATAATGCGCCTCCGACATTATCTCCTTTCTAAGTTCTGCGTCGTCCGGTACGTATAGCCGTCCCTTCACGCGCAACACTTTCGACTCGTCCTCTGCAAAGTCGGACGCTTTCCCTGTCGATATCAGCTTTCGCATCTTCTCCTGGTATGGGTCGTCCTTCTGTACAGACTTAATCCTCTCCAGTAGGCTCGGTTCCACCCGCAGTTGCGCCAGTTTCACGTCTCTGAAACGAACTCGGAGCTCGATGCCCATTCCTTCTAAGTCACGCAGCAGTCGATCGTTGATGCATAACGAAGCTAAGTACTTCCGGCTCAGCGCATCCGCTACCACATTTCCCTTGCCCGGCGTGTAGTCGATTGATAAGTCATAGTCTTTGATCAGCTCGAGCCATCGCCTCTGCCGCAAATTCAATTCTTTCTGGGTGAAGAGATACTTGAGGCTTTTGTGGTCCGTATAAATCCTGCACGCCACGCCATAGAGATAGTGATGCCACAGCTTTAACGCAAACACAATCGCCGCTAATTATAGGTCGTGCATGGGGTAGTTCTTCTCGTGCGGCTTCAACTGCCGGAAAGCAAAAGATATCACCTTATTCCGCTGCATGAGCACACACCCCAAGTCCTGTCCAGAAGCATCGCTGAAGATCTGAAATCCCTCCGTCCCTTCAGGAAGAGCAAGTATCGGGGCCGAAATGAGCCGTTGTTTGAGCTCCTGGAAGGAAGCTTCACAGTCGTCTGACCACTTGAATGCGACTCCTTTCTGGGTGAGGCGAGTCAACGGCGATGCAATCTTCGCGAAGTCCTTCACGAAGCGTCGGTAGTATCCCGCCAAGCCTAGGAAGCTTCGAATTTTGCTAACTGATACGGGCCGTTTCCAATCAGCAACTACCTCGACTTTCTTCGTATCGATTGCGATGCCCGTGGCGGAGATGATGTGCCCAAGGAAGAAGACGCTGTTCAGCCAGAATTCGCACATGCTCATCTTCGCAAACAACCGATTCTCTCGAAGGGGTTGAAGTACCGTCCGCAGATGCTCTGCATGTTGTGCTCGATCCTTCGAGTAGACGAGGATGTCGTCAATGAAGACTACTACGAATTTATCAACGAACGGACGGAACACCCGATTCATTAGATCCATGAAGACGGCAGGGGCGTTTGTCAGACCAAACGGCATTACCAAGAACTCGTAGTAGCCATAGCGAGTGCGGAAGGCAGACTTCGACACGTCCTCTGGCTTGACTTTGAGTTGGTGATAACCCGATCGCAGATCAATCTTCGAAAACACGATTGCACCTTGGAGCTGGTCGAACAGGTCGTCGATGCGGGGCAGGGGGTACTTGTTCCGGATGGTGGCTTTATTCAATTCTCGATAGTCGATGCAGAGCCGCATCGATCTATCCTTCTTCTTCACAAATAGCACGGGCGCACCCCACGGCGAGACACTCGGATGGATAGACCCTTTGTCGAGTAATTCTTGTAGTTGTGCCTTTAGTTCCTTCAGTTCTGCAGGGGCCATTCTGTATGGAGCTTCCGAGGTCGGCCGGGTGTCGGGGAATGTGTTGATGGTGAACTCTATTTCTCGATCGGGCGGCATGCCGGGTAGCTCGTCCGGGAACACGTCTGGGAATTCTGCCACAACGTCGGTCTCTTCCGCGTTTGCACCATCCTGTCGCATGTCTCGAACGGAAACTAGATAGCCTTCGCACCCGGAACGCAGCATCCGTCGAGCAGATATTGCGGAGATCACCATGCAGGTCGGCGACGCCTCACCACACGAGTAGCAGAATTCAGGCACTCCAGGTATGCGAAATATGACCCTCTTTTCAGTGCAGTCTATGGTTGTGTTGCACGGACTGAGCCAATCCATGCCCAATATGATGTCGAAGTCCTTCATATCTAGAACTATCGCATCAAGACCGATCTTTTGACCCCCAATACATATGGTTCCTCCTCCGCAGGCTAAGTTTGTGAGTAGTGGCACGCCCGAAGGCATACTTACGCTAAGGTCAAGGTCTAACAACATTACTGGAAATTTATGCTCGATGGCGAAGTCCGTCGATATAAAAGTATGCGAGACACCTGAATCAAATAACACACGAGCAGGTACATTATTGAAACTCAATATACCGGTCACGACAGTGTCGGAAGCGAACGCTTCGTCTCGAGTCAGAGCAAAGACACGCCCTTGTGCATTAGGGCATTGGGCTTGGTTGTTTTGCGGTGCGGGTTGAGGTGCTCGAGGCGCCGGAACTTGATTCCCCGGACGGTGCTGTGGATGCTGAGGCGCGTCCAAGTTGTTTCTTCTACGCTTCGGGCAATCTCCATGAAAGTGACCCCTTTTTCCGTAAATGAAACATCCGCCAATTTGAACTTCACAGTCGACGGCGAGATGTCCGTTCCGATTGCATTTTATGCAGTGAGGTCCCTGGTTCCGTACCTGATGTCCGCCCTGGTGCCCGTTGTTCGGACGCTTGGTCATGTTGTTTCCTCCCATATGGCTAGGGCGTTTGTGATTGTAGGTATGTACAGCGCCGGCAGCACCTGGAGGATATTGGCGTTCAAGGCGGAGGGCGTGGTTGAGAGACTCCCCCATCGTTTTGTATTGCGAAACGGACACGTGGGCGTAGATGGATGGTCCTAGACCCACTTCGAACCGTCGAGCACGACTCGCCAGGGAGGGCAGGAATTCTCTAGCAAACTTGGCTAACTTGTTGAACTCTGCTGCATACTACCGCACCGTCATATTCCCTTGCCTTAGCTGCATAAATTCATTTTCCTTCTCTTGTCGAACGCTTCGGGGAGGTACTCGATCTCGAACGCCTCACGGAAGGTGGCCCAAGAAATTGCCGCTGTCTCGTCGTCGCATCTGATCGCTCGCTTTTGCACGGCCCACCAGTCGTGCGCGTTCGACCGGAGTAGAAGTTGAGCGCATGCGACTTTCTTGGACTCTTCGATGCCCAGAGGCTCGAACTTATCTTCCAGTTTCTCCAACCAGTCGATCGCCAAGGAGGGATCTTTCGTGCCGTTGAAAGAAGTATGGCAGCTCTTTGTGAATTTTGACACGTCGAAGTTAGAACTTCTCGGTGCTGCATGTGTAGGCTCAGGTATCTCCGGATCGACTTCACTTTGTCTAGCCGCCGGCTCCGTTACGGCATGGGTTGTCGCAGAGTTATTGTTGGCCACCACCGTCTGAACGATCTGCTGGAGAGTATCAAGCTGCTTCTGTTGCAACTTGATTTGTGCATCGAATCGGGCCTCGAACTGAGTTTGACGTACCTCCGTCTGTCGTCGATGTTGCTCATTCTGGCGTTGACTCTCCTCAGCTTGTCGTTGTTATGCTTCCAGCATACGCAACATCTGCTCCATGGCATCGTTGGAGGGTCCGGGTCTCGAGCTACTCGAGCCGCTCGAAGCACTTTCTTCGTTCGCCGCTACGTTCACCGACGTGTCTTCTAGAATTTTGAAGGCAAAATACATTAGTCACCAAACTTATTGCGGGCTCACTCGTATGGAACGACATAGCTCATCGATACGAGACCAACGATTTTGAGACTAAAAACTCGATACTGGAGGCCAAGGACGTAAAGCCGTGCTCTGATACTATTATGTCATGCCCCGATTCGGCAGAATCGATAGTCGTCCCTCGGGCGTGATGCCGTGCAAGCCTAAGTTGTGCTTGCACAAGGCGGTTCATAAGGTTATCCGAAACAACAGCATATGTAAGAGTATGCAGAGAAATTGAACACATTCATTTGGAAAATGAAACTTGCATTTTCATTGATAATAAGTTAGGTTACAGACTCGATTACAAAAGAGGCCTCGCGGGCTTACAACCGACATCGATGAGATAGTCATTCCATACATTTACATTCCTTTTTACAAACATCAAAACGACTCTCTAAGACCTGGGATCGGCGAGAGTTTGTGACTCATGATGCGATTCGGTTGGAGTCTTCAAAATGTTGCAGAGTTAGCCTTCGCACTCGCAAGGCTTCAAAAGAAAGGAGCGTCGCCTTCAGTTCCTTTGCACGCTATCCTGGTTCCGAGTACCTGTTGAGAGCGAGGGTCAGCACTTTACACTTTGTGCTGGTGCGTGGCAATTTAAATCCCGTGCTCTCATTTGTTGAATAATTCAAGTGAGCATGCATGTAAATATTTAGTGAAGTTTCTAGCCATCCTACTCAATTCAAACTTATATTTGAAAGCACAACCATATAATGACGATAGATCTTACTCCCGGCAGAGCGTGCCGTCGTAACTTAAACTTACCATGTTCTTCCCTGTCATGTTGATAATAATAAAACGTAATAGAGTGCGTACGTGAAGGTCACTGGCACGACAAGCCATCCTGGACATATAGCTTGGTAGACAGAGGTCCTTCAGCGCAGGTAGCGAGCCCCATTGAAAGCCACTGCCTACCGTGGCATGCATTCGGCATAGCTATCCGTGTTTCTTCCTAGGCCGGAACGGTCCCGTGGCCTCGGGATACCGTCCGAAGAAACAATCGCCCTTGTCGACAAGTTGTCCATGACCGTACGAAGTTAATTTATTATTTCAAGGCACATCTTATAGTATCATTGCGACATTCATTTAATCGATTCATCCTTCCTTAGCACGGTTCTATATGATTTGATAATTGCAAGCACGATAATATTATATGACAAGCATCTGTATAGTTCGTGTTCATGGGACGTCGTGTGACCGTTCATCGGAATATCATTCATGTCGTTGCATTACCTCTAGCATAGCACATGTCTAGTATTGATAATGTATTAGAGAAGAGGGTCGAGGGAAGAAGGGTCAGCCACTCACCTTAGTATTTACTTGAGGCGAGAAACTGGTTGGCCGCGCTAGACGTTGCCTACGCGATCACCTGAAATCGCACAAGCAACAAATTAGAATACTGTATTATTCAAGGAAATTCGATACGAATATGAAGTTCGAAACGTAAGCCATGAAAGCCATCGAAAATATTCACGAAAACGTATTCAGAAAATAAAGCCAAAACCAACGCAAGCGGCGTGAAAAGCAGAGCAACGGGAGGTCTCTCCCGACTCAGCCGCAGAGTCAATCCTTGAGGCACAACCCGCTGAATATGGGACTTGGTTCCGAAGAAGCCATTCCATAACGGGGAATGGATCTTAATTCAACCGTTCCCGTTCGATCGATTCGATCGATCCCGACCTATTGGTCCCGACCGAGTCGATAGCGACAGTGTTCCTTTCTCGTGCACCCCGTGGACGAACAATAGGACACGATATAGGGACGGGGCACTACAGTCGGATTGTCTTATATTTACTTTTACATAATTGTAACTAAGTCAGGCTGCAGCTGATAAATAATTGTATATACTTTGCTACATCATCTGGCTATATTTTGTAAAGCCAGATATAAAGAACATTTTGACTTAGCGTTTGGGACGCCTTACTGTTTTATCTTATATGTTCTCTATTACTGTTTTTTGTTTGAATGATTGAGATGATAGATGTGAAGTGACCATAGTGAGACTTTCATGTAGTATGCACCCCCTCATCTTTTTGACAGCATTGATCATATTATATGGTATTCATCTACCCGTAATACATAGCTGGCTGAGTCATTCCTCCGCTCTCCAGTATTCTGGTTCTGGGGCGTGACAAGATTTTAGTGGTGGCCCATGCAGGTCTGATTTTAGACTTGTGGGGTGTTTTAATTTATAGGATATCTCAATCACATATGTTCCTTCTTGATCTCATGATTCGTTGTTCTCAACCCTAGCTTGACATTCTGGTATCTTTTGACTTCATTTACCTTTCCTGTCCGATCGTTTGATTGTTCTCTTGTCCATTTTCTTAGAGAAACCTCGTCCGCATCCGTCAGAGCTGGACAGCAACAACAAGGGCAGCATGGACAACATGACCAGGTTGGTCAGTAACAAGGGCCAGTACTACCCCATGAGACTATCCAAGAAGAAGTGATAGTGGAACCAGCAGCTGGACCGCAGTATCCGGAGGTTCCAACGCCACCAATAGTTCCATCTACCCCTGTGGAAGTGGACACACCAGCCCTTCTGGAGATCATGAGAGGGATAATGGCTACTCAGCAACACCAGATATTGGCCCAGCAGTGCATGCACGCTCAGTTGCAAGAGCAGAATGTACTACTCAACCAAGGATTACAGACAGCTTTAGAAAGAGGGGCGAGAACAGATTCAGGAGCATCAACCAGGTTTTGCAAGTACAACCCCCATCGTTTTGAGGGCACGAAAGATACCATCTCAGCAGATGCATGGCTTAAGGACATTGAGGCTATTTTGACAGCAGCTAAGGTGCCGACGGAAGAACGTGTGGATCAAGTTACTTTAGGATCTCGTACGTGATTGGTGGGAATCAGAGCAAGTAGGCATCAGACGTCCTGTTGCTTGGGACGATTTTACCGCAATGTTCAAGACAAAGTACTATGGAGTTGTGGCACAGTTTGAGCTATAACAGAAGTTTATCAACCTCAAGCAGACCGGCAAGACGGTAGATGCTTATGCAGCAGAGTTCTGCAGATTGAGTAGGTTCGCCCCAGAGATGGTAGCAACGGAGAGCCAGAGGGCTATGAGGTTCCAGCAAGGGTTTTATTTAGAACTCTTGCAATTGATAGAGGGGCATAACTATCAGACTTTCGATGAGGTATTGACGGCAACTCGACGGCATGAGATCACCATTCAGAGGATCATGGCAAGGACTGGAGATCAGAAGAGATCCCACAGTCAGATTGAAGAAGGAGGGAGAGTAGCGCCCCGGACAACAACACCGTCCCTTGGCGTTTGTATTCACGATATGGCAATGCGAGGGCCAGCACCTAGGCAGCAGCAACAGCAACAGAGGAAGAACCAGCAACCCCCAGCGGGCTGCACTTATTGTGGGAAGGTAGGGCACACTAGAGATGTGTGTCGGACATTGAATAGACTGTGTTTGATATGTGGAAGCCCGGATCATCGGGTTACCATCTATCCCATGAATTCGAGGTCAGGAGGACCAGTGCAGCAATTTTCTGCTCTGCCAGCACCAGGGGCAGGCCAGTATCGAGGACCAGCGGTGGCAGTGAGATCGTTGGCACAGTGCCCATTTATGTCGCAGGCTCAGATATTTCGGCAGCAGGGACCGCCGATGCAGCAACACCAGCATAGACTACCCCAGTATCACCAAGGCAGGGGCCAGCAGCAGCACCAGGCTAGGCCGCAGCATAGGAACCAACAAGGAGGTCGAGTGCAGGCATTCACTCTGTCCTTGGAAGAGGTATTGGCATCGGGAGATGTTGTGGCAGGTAACATTCTCGTCGCCTCATATCCCGCAGTAGCATTGTTTGATTCGGGAGCATCACACTCATTTATATCTGTACAATTTGTGACACGGCTAGGAATGGAGTTCGAGGCATTACCAGGGAGGTTGAATATACTCACTGGTAATAGGCTCGTAGGAGTTAGTAGGGTTATTCTAGCGTGTAGCGTTGTAGTTTGCGGGCATTCCTTACCCGCCAGGTTGATAGAGCTTCCTGTTGGAAATTTCGACGTTATCTTAGGCATGGACTGGCTGAAAAACAGTCATACGACAATATATTATCGTAGAGGGAGTGTATCTTTTGACATTCCAGGCGTAAAGAGGTTCACCTTAGTCAGATCAGAGGCAACTCAACAAGAGCAGGGAGTAGTAACGGCAATAGAAGAAGTCCAGGTTCCGAAGGTAGTTGAAGAATTTCTAGACGTATTTCTTGAAGAACTTCCAGGTCTACCACCGGTTAGAGATATTGAGTTCAGTATAGAATTGGCACCTGGGACTAAATCGATATCAGATCGAGTTTACAGAATGACGGATTCGGAGCAGGCCAAGGTATATCAGCACCTAGAGGAACTAAAGGAGAAGAAGTCCATCCAAGCTAGTATATCATCGTGGGCAGCACCAGTGGTACTTGTGGGGAAGAAAGATGGATCATCCAGATTGTGCATTGACTACAGGAAGCTTAATGCGGCGACAGTAAAGAACAAGTACCCACTACCCAGGATCGACGACTTATTTGATCAGTTGAGCAGAGCTAGAGTTTTCTCCAAGATAGATCTTCGTTCAGGGTATCATCAAGTGAGAGTTCGGAAGGAGGATATTCCCAAGACAGCATTCAGATCGAAGTATAGGCATTATGAATTCTTGATAATGCCGTTTGGTTTGACCAATGCTCCAGCAATATTTATGGATTTGATGAACCGCATCTTTATGCCATACTTAGATCAGTTTGTCGTTGTATTTTTCGACGACATTCTCGTATACTCTGCTAGTGAAGAAGAGCATGAAGATTACCTCAGAAAAGTGTTACAGGTTCTGAAAGAGAACCAGTTGTATGCCAAGCTCAGCAAGTGTGAGTTTTGGACGGATCATATTTTATTTTTGGGATATATCATATCAGGAGCTGGGGTAGCAGTGGATCCCAAGAAGGTAGAAGTAGTGGAGAGTTGGCCAGTACCCAAGACCGTAGCAGATGTGTGAAGTTTCTTGGGATTGGCAGGATATTACAGAAGATTCGTATCAGACTTTGCAAGACTTTCAGCACCCATGACCCGCTTGACACGGAAGGACGTGCCATTCGTCTGGTCGGCAGAATGCCAGGCATTATTTGAGAATCTGAAGCAGAAGTTGATATCAGCGCCTATTCTTACATTGCCAATTGGACCCGGAGGTTTTACTGTATATTGTGATGCGTCAGGTAAAGAACTTGGGTGCGCCCTCATACAACATGGGAGGGTGATAGCGTATGCATCTAGGCAACTTTGGGACCACGAAAAGAATTATCCAACTCACGACTTGGAGTTGGCGGCAGTAGTATTCGCTTTGAAGCTATGGAGGCATTACTTATATGGTGATCGAGTAGACATGTACACGGACCACAAAAGTCTGAAGTACATCTTTACTCAGAAGGAACTGAACATGAGGCAAAGAAGATGGTTGTAGTTGATCAAGGATTACGACGTAGAGCTTCAGTATCATCCAGGTAAGACTAATGTGGTAGCAGATGCTCTTAGCAGGAGAGGCGGCACATTTATGTTGACAACACAGAAGCATATCTTAGAAGATCTTCAGGAGATGGGCATCGAGGTTATACTTCCCAGTGATGTAGGAATTTTGGCAAGTCTACAAGTTTAATCTGACTTAGTAGATAGGATCAAGGCAGCTCAGGCACAGGACCCAAGGATTCAGAAGCTTAGGACAGAATGTGAGTCAGGACTCAGAAAGGAGATGCAAATCCATGAAGATGGTACACTTAGGTTTGGATCACGTCTATGTGTACCTAGTGGAGGTATCAGACAGGAGGTTATGACGAAAGCTCACAATTCTTAGTATTCTATACATCCTGGAGGGACCAAGATGTATCAAGATATCAAGCAGCACTTCTGGTGGAACGGAATGAAGAGGGAGATAGCTAGATTCGTTTCCCGTTGCTTGATATGTCAGCAAGTGAAGGCAGAACAGTAAAGGCCAGCTGGATTATTGTAATCGCTTCCTATCCCGAAATAGAAGTGGGAGCATATTACCATGGACTTTGTGACCGGTTTACCGAGATCACCAAGTGGTAAAGATGCTATTTGGGTGATAGTAGATCGGCTTACGAAGGTGGCATATTTTTTTTTCTTTTAGAGTAGGACAATCTACAGAAAAGTTGGCAGAGTTATATATGCAACAGATAGTCAGGCAGTATGGAGTCCCTGTCAGTATTGTATCAGACAGAGATACTCATTTTACATCATATTTTTGGAAGAGTTTACATCATAGTCTGGGTACCAAGTTAAGATTTAGCACGGCTTACCATCCACAGACGGACGGGCAATCAGAAAGAACAATTCTGACTTTAGAAGACATGTTGCGGGTATGCACTCTGGATTTTGGAGGGTCTTGGGAGAGTCACCTGCACTTAGTCGAGTTTTCATACAACAACAGTTATCAAGCCAGTATCCAGATGGCGCCATTTGAAGTACTATATGGTAAGAAGTGTAGGTCGCCACTAGCATGGGATGATATCGGGGAGAGGAAGATGCTAGGCCCAGAAATAATTGTTCAGACAGTTGAAGTGGTTAAGGAAATTAGAGAGCGACTTCGAGTTGTGCAAGATCGGCATCGTCATTGAGCAGACCAGCATCGTAGGCCGCTATAATTCTCTGTTGGGGACCACGTGTTCTTGCGGATCTCACCTACCCGTGGGGTTATTAGATTTGGCGTTCGCGGGAAGTTGAGTCCACGATACGTAGGCCTATTTGTTATTCTTGATAGGGTAGGCGATGTTGCTTATCGTTTGTCCCTTCCACCTTCATTATGAGAGGTGCATGATGTATTTCATGTATCCTAGTTGTGTAGGTATGTATCGGACCCAAGCCATATCCTCGATCATTCTGAGCTGGTTGTTGGTACCAACCTGTATTATGAGGAGCAGCCGGTGTCCATCTTGGACCGAAGGGAGAAGATACTCAAGAACCGAACAATTAGCCTTGTCCGGGTTGCTTGGGGTCATTATTCCTTAGGAGAGTCAACGTGGGAACGTGAGGATGATATCCGATCACGGTATCCGCACATGTTTGACTCGCAAGGTATATCTCTTTCAGTATACCTTGATTATCTTAACTCCGCATGCTTGTCGCCCTATGAGTAGAAATTACTTGATATCGTAGATTGTTAAATATAGATATGTTACTTGCTATGGACATTGTAAAATGATTGCTTGCTTAAATTGCTTGTACTTAGATTAGTTTAGCTTTGATGTTCCTATCCTGCTTAGATTTGAAATTCTGAGGACGAAATTTTTCTAAGGAGGGTAGAGATGTCACTCCCCGTTCCCAGAATACGTATTCTAATACGTGTACTGCTCGAATGTATTTATTTAATATTTATCATGTATTGTTCTGTATTTAAATTTTCTTTAATTTTATGCTAATTAATTTTTTGTATTTTACTTTCTGCTTTTATTCTCTGCTTTAGCTTGCTTTAGGTTCAGCCTAGGTTGGTTTATTTTTGGGTTTATGATGGTTCATCATGAACCGAACCCAACACCCCCATTTAAGCCCCATCCCCTTTCTCTCTCTTCATTACTTTTTCTCATTTCTCTTCTTCTTCCTCATAACTCTCTCCATCTACCAAAACCTATAGGCAAGTACATCTTGCTCCACATGAGAATCCATATTTTTATGGTTCATTTATCTCCCTCTCGTGATCCTAAGAGAGTTTAGAACTTGACATTTTTCATTTTGAAGTCTTATTTTTAGTAGATCTAAAAATTACTATTTTTTGGATTTTAGTGGTTTTGATCTGTCAAACTTTCTTATTTCCAAGTTTTATTCATTCCAGATTGTTGAGGTTGTGTTATACGCCATTCTGACCCATGGGAACCCCATTTCTGACTTGGAACGAAGGTTCCATGGGAATTGGAGTTCAGGAGGAACTCTACGCCCACGTTGTTACGTGTTAGCGTAATATTGAGTTTTACGCCACGTTGTTACGTGTTAGCGTAATATTGAGTTTTACGCCCACGTTATACGTGTTCGCGTGGTGCCGAGCTTTACGTCCACGATCACTCGTGTCAGCGTAAAAATGTTTTACGCAAGTCTACTTGACTTGGCGTATTCTTTTTACGCGCACAGCGTTTCAGGCGTAAAACTTGACCCTTTACACGAGCAACTTTTACGCGTGGCTCGATCCTTTACGCATGCAATATTTTACGCGAACAGTGTTTCCTGCATAAAACTCTAATCTTTTTACGCGTACTTCTTGGCTCGGCGTAAAACGAGTTTTTACGCGCAACTTGTTCCTTTATTTTGAGCGTACTTCCTTTACGCGTATTCATCCCTGCGTATACTTTGACCCTTACGCGCGTGAGTTTTACGCGTGACATTACCTTTTACGCATATAAATTCATGCGTAAACCTGACTTTTACGCATACCCTGTTTTACGCGCGTATTTTGCCTTAGCGTAAAAACTTTGGCGTAGACTAATCATGGTACAAACTAGCCTTGGCGTAATCCAACCTTGGTGTTCCCATTGCCCTATACTTTATTCACTTTATATTGGTATGATAACTCTCCTCTTATATCCTTATGCCTTTTGGCATGAACTTGATATAATCATGATATGTTAATATTTTCTTTAATATAGATTGTTACGTGGAATGTACCATGTGTCGTGAATTAATTTATAGATACCCCGAATGACTAGAATTTAACCCTGAGAGTTGTAGACTCGACCATACTAAATAATAGTTGACTTTCATGCCATGTTACGAATTGACATTGATTGTTATTAGTAATTGATCATGCGTTCCTAGTTGGAACTAAGAGACTGGCTAGTCGTCTTATTGAATTGAATAAACGAGACACGTTCATATTAACTATGAACTATTGTAATCGACTGGCTGATCCTGAACATTGGCATACAGGCACATGCAGGCTTCAATTTATTTATTTATTTATTTATTTATTTTACAGAAGCAGCATGTGTACTTTATGGTCAAGGAATGATTATCCCGTGGATAGTTTTGATTGTTGCATTATGCTATGTAAGACCTACAACCTAACCGCACGAGTATCGTTGTAGAGTTGTGCATATCGTGCTTGTACGAAAGTACTCATTTTGAATGACCATGATCCACGGCATGGGATTTCACTTAACATAGAGGCTATTAAGTTAAATAAAATAATGATAGCATGGAGAGAATGGATTCCCGAGTTCTTACATGGCAGCCCTCTTTGGGACTATTAGTGCCCGACAGGCCGGCTGGTTCCCACAGATACTGCAAATCTGTCACACGGGCAGGAAGCGGTATCTGCTTATATTATTTATTGTATATTGTATATTGATGACGGGCGTCCCTCTGGGACTCGTTTAATTCATGATTGGCGCAATTGATTGACTGGATAGACTAGCTTTGCTTGCACATAGTAAGAACTGAGGAATCCTTATTGCATAATTCCAGGGTAACTTGGAACTCACAGTAGCAAGCCGTAGTAGTTGCATGGCCGTTTAAATTGATTTGTTTGTATACTGTACATACTCTATTTACTAACTGAGATGATCAGAATGTCAGGGCACGACGGGTCAACTTATGTCCTTGTTTGGTTGGAAAGTTGGTTTGAAGTGTCGTGATGTTGTGTGGATCCCAGTAGCAAGCAAAGACCTATGTATTATATCCTTAGCTCTTATCACTGGTTTTAATTCTCATGTCGTGCTTCCTTGTAGTACTTGCTATTTGAGGTCTAACCTCTCTGGTTTTGCATGGCCAGATTTGGAGCCGGTCCCCGAGGATTCAGCTTACTTCCACCTCCAAGATGGTCAATACTAGAGGAATGATCGCAGGAGGACTTGAGTGGGTTCCTTACTTCCTCGCTCGTTTTGTTACTTACTTTATATTTTGCCGTTTGGCACCGACATGTTAGTCGGATTGTCTTGTATTTACTTTTACATAATTGTAACTAAGTCAGGCTGCAGCTGATAAACAATTATGTATACTTTGCTACATCATCTGGCTATGTTTTGTAAAGCCAGATATCAAGAATATTTTGACTGAGCGTTTGGGACGCCTTACTGCTTTATCTTATATGTTCTCTATTACTGTTTCTTGTTTGAATGATTGAGACAATAGATGTGAAGTGACCATAGTGAGACTTTCATGTAATATGTACCCCTCGTCTTTTTGACAGCATTGATCATATTATACGGTATTCATCTACCCGTAATACGTAGCTGGCTGAGTCATTCTCCCGCTCTCCAGTATTCTGGTTTTGGGGCGTAACACATATGGTTATCCACAAGATGTATATCAACTATTTAATATATAAAGCTAACCACAACTATCTACAGCTTCCAAAATATGTAACTAAAAAATAATAATAATAATAATAATAATAATAATAAATAAATAAATGAATAAATAAATATAAAAACATATATATGCAACGTACTAAGGTTGAAACAGGAAAGAGATTGAGCCAATAGAGATTGATATGGTCCTAATAAGTTCTAGGAAAAATCAAGTACAATTTTATAGAAAATCTATCCTTTCTGGCTGTGATAAGAGATTTCTGAAAATGGAAAGCCGCTAGAAATACAAATCCTCTAATCGGACAACAGTCAGAATAATTTGATGGTGCAGAAAAGACAACCATATTATGGATATAGTCTTAATAATATTCGAAAACCCAAATATATCTGAAGTCACTTTGCCTCAAATTCATGCCTCGCCAGAGTGCACCTGACTGCAGTAAAATTTTGGCTCCATAACTTGAATAGTAATAGGTTTTCGAGTAGTCTATCAACTTTATCCATTTTCTGGCTGAACAACATAGGAGACAAATTTGATGCATTTAGGACGTAGTCTCAATAATATCCAAAAACCTATCAACACCTGACCGTTCGTGCTTCATGATACTCAAGCATTGAGTTTAAAAGCTTTCTAGGCCTTGAATTGATCAAGAAGTTGCCTAGGGAGAGTAAGGTTTCGAGTTGAGTGGAGGAAATCAACAAATAAAAATATTTTCGGTACTTGGAATAACTTAGGAAATATCAATCCATATTGGAATTATTTTTCGAAAAATAGTTCCCTTGGGAGATATGTGAACCAACTAAGTTGAACCAATTCTTTGGTAACAATTAACCTTGGGCTTTATGGTTCCAAAAGAATTCGGTTCGAAATTGGTTCTGAGAAAGTCAATTGGAAATAAGGTCAAGAGAAATGGTTGGATACACTAGTCGTAGAAATACTTTGGGTAGATAAGAGTTTATTAGGTTTGCTATAGAAGAATTTGAAACTCTAAATAGCGAATGGATCTAGATTCCAAATAAAGATAGAGGAGTAAGATTTGATCAACAAATGGAGAAGTTGGAAATAGGTTTGCTAAAGAAGGAGATTGAAAAAAAAAGTCTAATCTTAATCCAAAACGGCGAAAGAGTATGGATCCTAAAGTATGCTAGAATCTGATAAAGATATGGAAGAAAATAATCCCGAAAGCCACGGGACACTAAAATATACCAAAAATTCTAGAAAATAAAATAGACAGAAAAATATACCATCATACAATCGGCCTAATCTAGATAAGGTTTAGGTACAAACGTAAGCAAGGTAACCTATAAAACTATAAGCAAGCCAAAATAAATATTTTAAAATAAATAATTTTGGCCCTATATTGTAACATGGTGAATATAGTAGACTCTCTGTTCACCATGTATATTATATATATATATATATATATATATATATATATATATATATATATATATATATATATATATATATATATATATATATATTTGGAATACCTAGATATTATATTTGGAATACCTAGATATTATATATATATATATATATATATATATATATATATATATATATATATATATATATATATATATATATATATATATATATATAATATCTAGGTATTCCAAATATATATATATATATATATATATATATATATATATATATATATATATATATATATATATATATATATATATATATTTGGAATACCTAGATATTATATATATATATATATATATATATATATATATATATATATATATATATATATATATATATATATATATATTAAAAAAAATATATATATATATATATATATATAGGTATTCCAAAATTCTATTCTTCCAATTCTTAATCACCAATGTATCCTTGATAAATACCGCCTTACATACATTCTCATTAAGATTACAATTTTTAGAAATTGTATCGTAGGGGAGACATGACTTTCAGAAAGATATTGGCCAGAAAAAAAAGTGTAATCAAGGGTAATAGTTATGCTTCGGTAGGGTATCATCTAGTGCTAATCAATAATTCTAGGTATCATTAGCTTTTCTGGTCCTGGTCTGGTTCGAGCAGCCTCCCACTGCTCAATCTACTACTACGATTCTCTTGTCATATTTTTTTGCGTCATGCATAGAAAACAAGATCTTGCTAGTACCGACTGATAGACATAGGTCAGGTTGTCTTCATAGTCTGGCAAGTTTAGGGGCAAGCGTAAACAAGGTAACCTACCGTTCTATAAGCAAGCAAAAATAGTTACTTATATATAGATAATTCGGTCCTATGTTGTGACAAATCAATATTCGAGTGTTCTAGTTGTTTCTAGGTATGTTCACTTAAGTTGTTGATCGACCTGCATGGGCCACCACTAAAAACATGTCACGATCCGACCCCAAATTGTTGGGTCGAATCGGATCATGCCCAGCCTGCACTGTTGTGAGACGACAGCAGTAAGCTGTTTCTATTTGCAGGTAATCTCAACAACATCTATACATTTGTCACAATACGAATTTACGAATATTTAAAACTTTTATTCAACAAAGAGAAATACAACTGGAAAGGAAAATACTGAAATAAACACTGAAACCAAAAGTCTACAATCTCCAACATAATGAAACTAGAAAATAAGGAAATAGCAACTAGCTAAACGGCCGGCTCTTCGTCCTCAGGATCCGCGTCCTCCAAGAAGACTCTGGTAACACCGCAGGGTATAGCACAGGATCATAATAGCTATTGTACAATAGCTCAGCGTCATCAATATCACCTATTTGGGGGGATCCCGTCAGGAAAGGAGCAAGTACGAGTATGTACCTCACGTTTCAAATAATAACGAAAAAATGTAAGCTAAACAGTTGAAACAATATTTTTCAGCAATTTAACAATTCAATACTTGAAACAATGTCATGACCGGCTTGGGTTGTACAATAGCATCCTAGCGACGCGATACGGCTTATCCCCGTGTGTAAGAGGGGTAAGCTCGCACAATAACAATATACAATATGAGGGATATTGGTCATAAACGCTACACTATTCCCCCAAAATCCCCATAATCAATATCAATTAATATTTGAACCCTAGGAGAGGGTTCCGTGTAGCAATGTGGTTTAAACATGCAACTTGACAATTACTAATTAAAATATAAGATAGCATAACCGTAACTTGCCTCTGTTTGTATGACTGGATCAGGATGTCGGCACTGGAGAGGAAGTCAACTACGTCCTCGAAATTCTACAGTTGAGAATCATGACTTAGAAACATATGAAGCCATATCTAGGTGTTCTAGTTGCAATTTCTAGAAACAAACCCTAATCAAGTTTTGAGTTATTAATTAATCTACCGAAAACTGTCTAACGTCGCGAGCTACGTTTGTTGTCATTTAATTGGATAAGCCTGTTACTGGTTTAATTGGGAAAGTTAGCAATTATCGGTTAATTGGCAAAACTTGTATTTTAACAATACATATATATAAAACTAAATTTCTTTAAGTGATAAAGCATTGACTTGTTAACTTACTGGTAACTATCCATTTTACTTAAATATGAGAAGTCTTTATTAATTTTTATACAAAATAACTAATATCCAATTATAGTTTATACGTCTAGCTACGCAAATAACCAACTCAGAAAAGAAATAGAAAATCTAAGCTACACAATACATGACCACAGAAAACAAAGGAAAGCTGGGCTTATGCCCTTACAACATATTAATTAAAATAATCCAATTAGCTGAGGCGAGCTCTGAGTGCCGTGAAGCGGTCCAATCAGAAGGCCGAGGCCCTGCACCCAAGATACTAAAAGCCAGTAACAAGTTCTAAAAATAAAATACAATTTAAATATAAATTATAGAAAATGGGGGACATCTTAGGCTTGGTCATGCAATCTCATGTTGCTGGCTATCGCCTCAACGTACAGGGAGGTCATGTAGCGTTTGCGTTTCACCGAGACTCATCCGACCGATACGGTCATCGCCTAAGGGAATACAAAAACTCACAAATCCAACACTTAAACCAATCTGAAAACCAATGAAATAATTTTAATAAACCGTTTCAAGGACCAGGATTTCGAAATAGGTTTTAAATTACCAAATTACTGAACTTAATTAAATATTATTATTTTGAAATATTTTACCGAAAATTTGGGCAGCACCTCCTTTGTAACTAGGACAACCTAGCCGCGAGGCGGTACCGATCCAACACAAACCCAATATCCAAGAATATAGATGTATAACTTCCGGCCCTTCGAAAAATCAACCAATAACCAATACACAACCACAAATCCAAAATACACACCACAAGTCCAACCAGAAAGCCACATGACTTTGAAAGTCCAAGCATCAACCACAAAATGGAAAAGAATTATAGCCTATAAGCTCACACAACAACATGCATACGCCCACCACCAAAGAGGGATAAAAATACGTATATAGTAAAACCAACCCAAGAATCACAACCCAAAAATTAAGTCCGAGTCGAACTCGAAAAGCCGTATCCACTAATGCAACGAGATGAAATCCGAATCCCATAGTGGGACCCGAGACCGCGTCATCACAGACTTTACGGGAGGGACGAACTACTGTGATTAACAAAAAATTACCAAATTTTCGTTGGCGGGGAGCCGCAGGATAAACTCGGGAAAGCCGAAACAACGTTCGGATCAGCGCGTGGGGAGCGGACAGCGGCTCGGGCCACGGGAATGCATGGGACAGCACACAGGGAGCAGATACCGTCGTGGACGGGTCTCGGGACGTGCTGGAATGGGAGGACAGCGGCAGTGCTGTCGCGGGGCCGCGAAAACAGCGGAGGCGCGCACGGGATCCGGTACGATGGAGGTCGGCGGGTCGGGAAACCCGTGGGGAGGTGCTGCGGACGGGGCCGAGCGGCGGCGGCCGCGGATGCGAGGTCGGCCGGGCGGGTCGGGTTCGGCGCGGATCGGTACGTGCACGAGGGAGGCCGGCGTGCGGGGGAACACGCGGACGCGGAAGGCGCACACGCGGGGACGCACTGTTGTGCGCGCGCGGGGGCGAGGACACGACCGGGGCTGGCGCGCCGGCTGGGAAGGCGAATGCGCACGGATCGGACGCAGAGGAGGTCGGTTGCCGGTGGGGTCGGCCGCACGGAGGCCTGCTGTGGAAGGTGGTAGTGGTGTGGGTTGGAGTTGGGAAGGAGAGGGAAAATAGAGAGGGTGGTGTGGTGGCTTTGAAGTTGGGGAGGAGTGATGGTGATGGTGTGTGCGTGTGTTTGCTTCTTCTTCTTTTTTTCTTCTTTCTGTAGATGGGGGGATGTGGTGGAGAGAAAATAGAGGGGAGAGGTGAACGTGTAGGAGGGAAATAGGGGGGTCGGGTGAGTGGCTGTGACGGGTTGGATTGGGTTTTTTTTTTCTTTTCTTTATAAAGAAATAATGTCATATATATATATTTTTTCCAAAAACAAATTAAAGCAGTTTTTTTAGAAAGAAGTTTGAATTTGGGACGGGAATCAAGGTCGGGTAGCTCGGGGTCGGAGTTGGACCCCGGACACGGAATCGGGACGGGACAATCAATCAAAGATCCTAGTCCATAAATTTCCTATTCCGACTAATAATGAAATAATAATAATAATAATATTAATCCTAATCTAAACTAGTAATCCAATAATCCAGTAATTCTAATAAACCAAAATTGCGGGTTTTACAAGTTATTCAAGCTCAAATAAACACAAAAGAACCAGATAAAAGATCTCTGTAATCGTTTCTCAATAAAAAAAATCTTCATAATAAATTCAAAAATCAACGAAAATTTCAAGATCTACGAAGATGATGAATGAATTTTTATATATCTGAACTCTCACATTGTTTAAGATCTACAGAAAGAGAATAAGAAGATCATCTCTCCACAATTGACTTAATCGTCGGAAAACTTCAAATCTCTCCACGAAGATGAAGATGATGATGATGAGCGATAACGGAGTTCGACTGAAGAAAAGCACAGTGAACTACGAACGATCTTTGCGATCTCTGCTGAAAATGAGAGCAATGGAATTCAGATCTCTCGTGAAGAAGAAGAAAAAAAATCGCAATTCAAATCTGAGTTTGTGAATTCAAATACATATATATGACAAAATTTGCGCGAAGGGGTAGTTATGATATTATCAAAACGGCAATTTTGTAAATACAGAACATCTGAAGGAAATCTTGGAATATTTAACGTAAAAAATATAATTTTGGGTATATTATAAAATTTATCCTGCATGTGGATTTTTTATGAACATCCACCCCGAAAGTGGGTATTTCTAACAATTTTCAGTTTCAAGAATTTCAAAACCAACCCCACACCCTCTCCATGCCGCACTCCACAACGACTACTTTTGAATCAACTCCCCTCCTCTTTCCCATTTAAATTTTAAATTACCAAATCTCTCTCTCCCCCCTTCAATGGCCACCCACACTCTCACCAGCACCACCACCCCCATCAAGACCCCCACTTCTAAACCCTCATCCTCTTCCTCCTCCTCCGCCAGGAGGGCCCACATCCACCAGATGGACCCCCCCGCCGGCGGCGGCGGCGCCGACTTCAAGTCGAGGTTCGAGGCCTACAACCGGCTCCAGGCAGCGGCGGTGGCGTTCGGCGAGCGGCTCCCGATCCCCGAGATCGTGGCAATCGGCGGACAGTCGGATGGGAAGAGCTCCCTCCTCGAGGCGCTGCTCGGCTTCCGATTCAACGTCAGGGAGGTCGAGATGGGGACGAGGAGGCCCCTCGTGCTGCAGATGGTCCACGAACCCACCGCTCTCGAGCCCCGGTGCCGGTTCCAGGTCCCCATCTCCCGTTTCCTCCGGTTCTAGGGTTTTGGATTCTTGATTTGGTGGTTTAGAGTCCATATTTAGGGTTTTATTGTGTCAAAAAGCGGCAAGTTTCGAAATCGTGTTGGGTCAATTTAGGATTTTGTGTGTGTGTTTGGAGTGACATATGATTCGTTTTTTAGGGCTCGTTTGGATCAAGTTTTTGTATTCCTAGGAATAGGTTTTCGATTCCGGAATTCAACATTTCCATACCCATGTTTGGTTAGGTTGGGAATAGGTACAAATTTTTAAAAAATTTCATCTCCATGTTTGGTTTACAAAGAGATAGAAATATTAATTTTTTAGTTTTCCTTTAATACCCTTTCATTAATTTCATGATGATTTACATGTTTGGGATAGAAGTTAAAAATTTGAAAATAAAAAGAGGGTATAACCGTCCAAACAAAATAGCCAAACATCATTCCTAGGAAATCAAATCTATTCCCAATGGGGGGCTTGGGAATAGCTTTTCCAAGTCAATGGGAATAGCTTTCCCCCATAATCCCCTCCTATTCCCTCCTCATTCCCAATCCTAAACATACCAAACATAGGTAAGGAATTCAAAATCCATTCCCAAGCCACAAAAACTTGAACCAAACGTCCCCTTAGGGTTTTCATCAGGGGGAGGCTCGTGATTTTCAAAATGGTAGTCTATCACGATATAGCTGGCTAATTCTAGGGTTTCTTGTTTTTTTCTTACATTGTAGCTTTGGAGAATATTTTGGTTGTGGTGGAGTGTCAATTTTTATTCGTCTCTTAATAGAATTTCCTTTGGAAAATATACTGATTTCAAGTTAAAAGTACTAAAATTTTATGGTTCTCAATAGGGTTGGTAGAGTGACATTTAATTAGTTTTAGAGATTTCACTAGGGTGAGATTCATGATTACGGAAAATGACAGTTTGTTAATATCTACTTATCTGATTCTAGTGTTCTTGAGTTTTTGTAGGGATGGTGGGATGCCGTGATGGTTCTTTTTGAAATTTCAGTTGGTGACAATACTTGAATCTTTGATTTTAACTTAAAAGTGAAAGTTTTGGAGCAACATCAAGCTATAAGTGAATCTTTCATAAACCATCCTCTCTCTAGGGTTTCCTCGAATTTTATTATAATATGGTATAAATATGCTCTAAGGATAGGATTCTGGATACAGTGCAGGTTTCTTGATTTTGTGGGTTGGCGCCATTTGTCGCTTTGGAAGTTTTATTTAGGGTTTTGTTGTTCATTGTTTTTGCATTTCATAAGGTCTCGATTCTGTAGAATCGATTTAAGCAGTTGATTAATCGTTTTCAATTATTTGAAGTCTAGTGAAACTTAAAATGTCAACAGAGTTTTCTCTGGTAGGACGGTATTCTTGGACCGCATAGTTTCTTCAATTGAAGTTAGGTTAGTTTTAGAAGTACAACTTTGATATATCTATACGATTTCTGTTGTTTAACCATTTAGTGCCAATTTTCAGTATCTGGTTCTTCGCATTCACTGTAGCAACTGCACTGATACCATGAAAATTTGATTTTTAAATCCAGGAGGAAGACTCCGAGGAGTACGGAAGTCCATTGGTTTCTGGGCCTGCAATTGCTGATCTCATAAAGTCCCGAACAGAAGCACATTTAAGGAAGGTCCAGAGTGCAGTCTCCGCGAAGCCGATTGTGATGAGAGCAGAATATGCGCATTGCCCTAACCTTACTATCATCGACACTCCCGGTTTTATTCTTAAGGTGCACTTGGTTAAAGATTAACCTATTCTGTTTCCTTCAATTACATGGTATCTTTTGTTTGATATTTTCCTTCTTGCAGGCAAAGAAGGGTGAACCGGAGAGCACGCCTGCTGAAATTCTGTCAATGGTAAAGGCATTAGCAAGCCCTCCTCATCGCATTCTCTTGTTTCTCCAGCAGAGCAGTGTAGAGTGGTGCTCTTCACTCTGGCTAGATTCTATCCGGGAGATTGATCCTACTTTCAAAAGAACGATTATTGTCATCTCTAAGTTTGATAACCGGTTAAAGGTAACTACTGAGGTTCCTAGCCCCTGGTGTTCCACCATCTCTAGTTTATCTATAAAATTCCATTTAGCCAATAGTAAAGGGAAAAAATTGCCCATCTTACTCAAACTTTTGTAGAGCTCTCTTAGCCTTGGGCTGTTCTCCAAAGACGATCCCATGTTGATGGGGAAGGCTTTGGAGCATGAAGCAAATCCCAAGTGTGATGTTAAGTCGAATTTAGGCCTGATAGCTTCATTTTGATTCGACTTATAGAAGCTGATGACTGCTACAGGAATTCACTGAAAAGTGGGAGGTGGATCGCTACCTGAGTGCTAGTGGTTACCTTGGCGATAATACACACCCATATTTTGTGGCTCTTCCCAAAGACCGGGGCACAGTTTCTAATGATGAATTCCGTAGGCAGATCTCTCAGGTGGATACAGATGTGCTTCGCCATCTGCACGAGAACATCAAAGGAGGGTTCAATGAAGAGAAATTTGGATGCTTTATTGGTTTCAGTTGTCTTCGACAATATTTGGAAGCTGAACTTCAGAAAAGGTACAAAGAGGCAGCTCCGTCTACACTCGCTTTGCTGGAGCAGCGCTGTATTGAAGTCACCTCTGAGTTAGCCCGAATGGAATCTAAGATACAGGCAACTTCTGATGTTTCTCATCTTCGAAGGTCAGCAATCCTGCATACAGCCTCTGTTTGCAGTCATGTGGTATGTATGTTTGCACCTTCTTCTTCTTCTTCTTCTTCTACTTTTTAGAAAAAAATGGCTCCTGCCTATTATTTCTATTTATTTGTTGTTTTTGTTTGTATTTACATAGTTGGACTAGTTTTTAAGATATAACTTTTCCTCCTTGCTATTGAAGGAGGCACTAATTGATGGAGCAGCTGATCCTGCTCCTGAGCAATGGGGGAGAACAACTGACGAGGAACAGTCCGAAAGTAGTATTGGAAGTTGGCCTGGTGTGACTGTGGCTGTAAGGTCTCCAAACTATACTCTCAGACTCTATGGTGGCGCAGCATTTGAGAGGGTCATGCATGAATTTCGCTGTGCTGCATATTCAATTGTATGCCCTCAAGTGTCAAGGGAAAAGGTAAAACTACATTCTGATTCATGAGAATATTAGTTTTATAAGTAATGTTTGGTAATGGAGTAAGAGCAGTTTATAGCATTTAATTTAGGAGCTATTCCATCCAAGCTCTGAAAATTTGGTGCTTTGTTCAAGTGATTTAGGAATAAATCCATGAAGCTGCCAACCCTCCTATTTTTCCTGTCATCAGTAGTTTAGCTGAACTTTTTCCTTGTTTTTGGGCATGTATGTGGGGAGTGGGGTTGGGGTGCTGATTTAGATAAATTTGGGTTACTAAGACTGTAGCTGCACAAGCTAGGACGTAAATGTTTGCAGTAAATTCTGGTGTAATCTTGCATTCCAGATACAAAGCTGGACTTAAAGTGCTTTTATAAGGATTTTAAACCACCTAAGCAGACTATTATTATTTCATTATTAAATGAAGCCATTACTAAACACCACTTTATTGGAGTTATAAGCTGCTAATTTATGCTTTTGAAACCAGGTTGCAAATATTCTTCTTGCTCATGCTGGTAGAGGTGGGGGTGGAGGAATAGGTGAGGCAGCTGCCGAGATAGCACGTGCTGCTGCTCGAGCATGGCTTGCTCCTCTTCTTGATACTGCCATTGAACGACTAGCATTTGTTTTAAAAAGCCTTTTTGATCTGGCTATGGAGCGCAACCGCAGCCATGACTCAGAATGTAAGTGGTGATGCTGCACTTCATTTTTTTTCCAGCTTGCTTTAATAGCTCACAGTCAGCATAAAGTGCCATAGTGGCAGTAAGGTGATGTCATCTAGAATGAAGTTAATAAAACAAGTGAGTTTGTTATTGTAGGATGATGCTCAACAGTTCAAGTCTTTAGTACGGTGTGCTTTAGTGAGTTACCTTTAGAAT
Source organism: Iris pallida (assembly GCA_029216955.1). Classification (NCBI taxonomy): domain Eukaryota; kingdom Viridiplantae; phylum Streptophyta; class Magnoliopsida; order Asparagales; family Iridaceae; genus Iris; species Iris pallida. The sequence goes on along the minus strand of JANAVB010038219.1, from coordinate 7,545,125 downwards.
AGTATATGCCCCTTGCCCTAAGGCTTTCCTAGCAGTCGAAATAACATCCTGCAAGGTAATGAGGTGCTAAACATTTGAAGTTACATTGTTTCAAAGTGTCGGTGTTTAGGTTTGTGTTATTGGTATTTAAAGCACTCCTATATGTCATCCGACCTTTGTATTCTAAGAATTGTTTTAGTTCAGGTTCATAGAGCATATCATAAACAAAGTTTTTTTTGATCTTGGGTTTAGAAAATCACTCTGGGACCATATTGATCGACGTTATGCATGCCATGATTATACTTTTAATTTATTTTCCCAGTTGCTGGTAGTTAAAGTTAGATATTCAACCAGACCGGTTCTTACTTCCTATGTTGATAGACATATGTTACTTCACGATGAACAACTAGCATGTTACGCTCCTGGTTTTAGAACAACAATTTTGCCAAATGCAGTGGTTAGATTTTTACCCGCAACCATTTGAACACAATAATCAAATATGTGGAAGTCCTGCATAAAAAGTTCTCTACTTGTTCTCAGGCAGTTTATATGCTCCTTTTGTGAAATTGAAAATTTTAATTCTTGTCTTAGAGGAGTTTGTTGTACTGAATAGACTAGTATAAAGTGCGGTATTTCTTGGACATGCAATGCCATTATTAAAGTTGGATAATAAACCAGATGGGTTCTTGTCACTTATGTTGAATAAAGTACAATGCTGGAGGATGAGCAATTCATTGCTAAAAACACATGATTTTGGCGAATGCTATTAGTTGTTAGATAGTGAAACACAATAGAATTGAACACAATACATTGTGTGATATTTCATTAACCTGCATCCAAGCATTGCCATGAAAAGCTATAATATAAGAAGAACGTAATAGTGTCAAATGTTATGAAATTGTGGAAGGCGTGAACTTTAAGGACGCTAAAATGTTTGTGAATGGAACTATATTGATCATTAAGAGTGGAGAAGGATTAGAGGCTACAATACAAGTGTGGAAAGAAACTATGGATTCTAAAAGTTCTAAAATTAGTCAGATGAAAATAATGTATATGAAATGTAACTTCAACCAAGGTCAAAGAGAACTGAGGGGATAGTACATATAGATGGAAAAGAGATACTAGGGGTGATAGTTTTCGGTATCCATGATCAATCATTCATCGTGATGGTGCGGTTGAGAAAGATGCCGTGCATGGAATTAGACAACGATGGTTGAAATGGAGGAGCAATTTTGTGGTACTTTGTAATCGCAAGATACCTTTTAAGTTGAAAGAAAAGCTCAATAAATATCCAATAAATGAACCATTCTTTATGAATCGGAGTACTGGGCAATTAAGAAACTATATGTCCAGAAAATTAGTGTAGCCAATGAGTGACGATACATTAGAAGATAAGGATAAGAAATGAGTGTATTTATGTGATGTTAGAAGTGACACCAATTGAAGAGGACACACCGAGAAAAAAATGTTTTAGGTGGTTTGGACAGTTACAAGACATACCATAGTTGTGAAAAGCGAGCCTAAGGCGCTCCTCCGGTGAGGCTCACGAGGCTCTTCGTTTAACGTCTGTAACTGGAGCAGGGCTCCATATATGATGCACATGCATCACAACACGTCTTAGCGACGCTCAAGCATATTTGAAGCATGTTTCATACATATTCTACATGTTATTTTTACTTCTTTTTTTTTTACTATTTGAATTTGTTGTGTAGAAAAGTAGAAATCATTGTTACATGTCTTTTATTATCCCTTTCATAAAAAAATGAGAATATATATATATGAAACTGTGATAAAAAGAAATAAAAATCGTGCCATCCTTCCATCTTCGTTCTCTTTGCCACGACTCTCACCTTCTCACTGTTTGTTGTGAAGCAACTCAATTTAATATATATTTTCTCTCTTTCTTCCTTTTAATTTGGATTCTTGAAATTTGAGTATTAGTATACTTTTGTCTATAGTTTATATTTTCTCTCTTTATTCTTGTCAATATAGATTTGAGTCTTAGTATACATGATGAAAATATAAGAAATGAAGTAATCCTTTATTATGTATAAACTATAAAGGAAACATTAAACAATCAATAAATTAGTATTCATTTTCTTATGAATAGTATGTATTGCACATTCTTTATAATTTTTTTTTTTTACATAATTTGATAAATGTGTGCTTCGCACAAAGTCACGAACAACCTTTGTGCGGCGATGCGCCTTGCGCCTTTAATAACTATGACGCAAACCAATAGATGCTCCGGGAGAAGCAATGAGATAGTAGTTGAAGGAGGCACTAGAACTAGAGGTAGGGCTAATAAGATTGTAGTTCAAGGAGCCACTAGTACTAGAGAGAGGCCTTAATGAACATGTATTGAAGTTCTAAAGTTGGATATGGCTTTTGTTAGTGTACAGAGGACATATCCCTTAACATAGCTTAATGAATAGGACTCAAACTGGCGATGCCAACAATTTGGATAAAGGTTTTGTTGTTATATCATGGATGGACTTTTGAGGTTGCTAATTCCTATATGAGCCACCTGAATATACAATGTGCTGCAAAAGTTGATTTCTGAAACTTGTATGTTGATAGTGGGTCAATGATTGTTTAGAGACTGGATTGTGACCACTGTTTGGCCCTTAGACTGGATTGGTCATTCATGCATTGCCATGAAAAGCTATAATATGGAAAGGCATAATACTGTCAAATATTTCTAAATTGTGAAAGCTATGACAGGGCACCTGAACATTGGTTGCTCTATGTAAGTTGGATATTTGGAACTTGTATGTTGATAATGGGTAATGATTGTTTAGAGAGTGGATTGAGACGGAAACTGAAACTGGACTGGTCATTCAGTCATTCATGCATATGGAAAGATATAACTGTTAAGTGTTTTTAAATTGTAGAAACCATGTTGCATGGACTTTAAGGATGACAATTCTTATATATGCCACCAGAATATGCGACGCTCTATGAAACCATGGTGCATGGACTTTAAGGATGACAATTCTTATATATGCCACCAGAATATGCGACGCTCTATGTAAGTTGGGATATCCGGAACTTCTATGTTGATAGTGGGTCAATGATTGTTTATAGATTGGATTATGACCACTGTTTGGAAATTGAAATTGGACGGATCATTCATGCATTTCCATGAAAACTATAATATGGAAAGACATACTACTGTCAAATGTTTTTAAATTGTGGAAGACATGGACTTTAACGATACTAATTTTTATATATGACACCTTAGTAGGATGCTCTACGTAAGTTGAATATTTGGAACTTGTATGCTGATTGTTGGTCGATGATTGTTTAGAGATTGGATTGTTATCACTGTTTGAAAATTGAAACCGAGATGACTATTCATGCATTGACATGAAAAAGTTATGTGGAAGGATGTAATACTGTCTAATAATTTTAAATTGTGGACGACATGGATTTTGAGGATACTAATCCTTATAGATGCCACCTTAATTTACAATAATCTATAGAAGTTGGATATCTGGAACTTGTATGTTGATAGTGGGTCAATGATTATTTAGAGATTTGGGTTGTGGCCAATGTTTGGTAGCTGGATTGGTCATATTTTTGAATCTTTTAAGAGTTCACTATAATTTTTTTTTGGGTCAACTAAACTTGTTTGGTGCAGAAATTGCACTGAAGCCTCTCCATTCTAAATTAGCAAATGTACTTTTCTAAACCTGACTTCATGAAATATGATTTCATTTTATGCTGAAGTGGAAAATAAACAGTGGTGTTTCTGTTCAAAATGTCATTTTAGAATGGAACTGCTAAACAATGGAATATTAGTCTATATTTAACCTATCTGTAGGCTCGAGGGTTAAATATTTATTAGTCAAACACGCCCACATCGCTCAAATGCTCATTTTGGGTTGAGGGCTGGTACGCGCAGCGCTATATTTTTGTCAAAATCCACTTAACATGGGCACCAGTGAGATTGAAAACTGGATTGTTCTGATAACATATTAAATTCCCTGCTACTACACCATAACTCTAAGAGTTATGATCTAAGGAGCACGAACACTCCAAATTCCATGTAGTGTTCGTGTTGTGTCGGACACATGTATTGGACATGCATGGGCACTCCAAATGCACTAGGGCTCACCAAAATAGGAGTGTCAGCGTGTCTGAAACATGTTGTGTCGGAATATGTCTGTGCAACATATGTTATGATGCAGTACCAGGGAAACTGATGTACTGGAATTATCTGTTTGGAAAGTTACATTTCTAAATATTATGTCTAATAATCTCTTTCCTTCCGATTTATTTTTAACTGCAATTATAGATATACTTGTATATTTGTTGGGTACAGATCGGAGGAAAGATGGTGATATGGACGGATACATTGGTTTCCATGCTGCAGTAAAACGTTCTTATAATAACTTCATTCATGACCTCTCGAAGCAATGCAAGCAGCTTGTACGGCATCACCTCGATTCAGTCACCAGCCCCTATTCTCAAGTTTGCTATGAAGATGATGTTGGTAGTATGGGTTCTGGTGCAGCCTCTTTTTATAGATGCAATCAACTACCGGTTGCCAGGTTCTTTCTTGACCTATCAGACAGTGGTACTGCACGGGAGGAAACCTTAGATATGGATCAGGAGAATATACCTCCAAAAGATCAGCAGCATACAACACCTGGTAAAGGAACTGATCCAAAGGAAGCACTCAAAGAAAGCCAGCTGACTGTTCCCGAGACACCTTCCCCTGATATGCCATCTGATGCAGTTATTGGGCTTAAGAAGAAGGAAAATGGGAATTGTATGAATGGAGGGAGAAAACGACAGGCTAGAATTATGAGTAATGGAAGAACCTCTGATGCTCACAGAAACCACAACGGTCTTCTATTTGGTGGAGTTGATTTTGGCTCAAAATCGGTATCTTCATACTCAGATATCTGTTCCCTTGCTGCTCAGCATTTCGCAAGAATTCGAGAAGTTCTAATTGAGAGAAATGTACCTTCTGCCTTGAACTCTGGGTTCCTAACTCCTTGGTAAGTTTTCAAACAATCTTTATAAGCATCTTTGTTGAGAACCAATAAGGGACTTTAGTCCCACATTGGAATATGTAGTATGAAGAAGAAGTAGCAAGTAGTAGCCCGTCAATAAAATCATCACATTATTCATTTCTACATGGTATCAGGGCCATAACTCATCCACCCCTCTCTCTCCACACCCAAAAAAAAAACACAATTTTTTCCCCTCCTGCTCCCGACCCCCCTCCCGGCTCCAGGCCCCCCTTCCCCGCTGCTGCAGACCCCCCCCCCCCCCCGCCCCCCCCCCCCCCGCACTCCGCTGCCCCCCCGCTGCCGGAGTCCCCCCCCCCCCCCCCCCGCACCCCGCTGCCCCCCTCCCCCCCCCCCCCCCCCCCCCCGCTGCCGGAGCTCCCCCCCCCCCCCCCCCGTGCTGCCGGATTACCCCCCACCCCACCCCCCCGTCCCCCCCATCCCGCTGCTGCCGACCCCCCCTTCCCCGCTGCTGTCGACCCCCCCTTCCCCGCTGCTGCCGACCCCCCCTGCTGCTGCCGACCCCCCTTCCCCGCTGCTGCCGGATCCCCCCTACCCCCCCTCCCGTCTCCTTGTTTTTACTTGGTGTGCCGGATCCCCCCTCCCTTCCCGCCTCCTTGTTTTTACTTGGTGTGCCAGATCTTCTCCACCGCTTCCTTGTTTTTACTTGGAGTGTCGGTTCTCCTCCCCTCCTTGTTTATACTTGGAGTGCTGGAACAATCGATCATGCAAAGAGTAAACGACCCACGTCGTTGTTTTGCTTGTTCGACGTAATGCTGTTCTAGTTGCTTGTATACCTGAGGAATATCTGTGAGGTAGCTCCTTGTTGTTCCCCCCCGGTCTCAACAGTTAACTACGAAGACACAAGAGATCGGGACACAAAGCAGTTAGACGACAAACGACGAAGACGACGACTTAGGATACAACACGACCTCACACAGATTGACGACGTCATGGATGCAATCAGTGAAAAACTGACGGCACAGAAGATGTAGGCCTTGGTTGATGATATCTTGTCCAAGAGATTGACCAAGGCGATCCCACGTGTGACCAATACTGATGTGGATCCGTCACCTTACAAGATGGAGAAGTTGGAAAAGCTAGAGACGAAGTTGGAAGAAACTTCCAACTACTTTAAATGGTCGCGGCAGGCGATGCGGACGCTGAAGGGACGTGGCTTGGTAGGCTATGTCAATGGCCAAACCAAGGCGCTAGCCGATCCCTCCTCAAAGGAGTTTGCTATTTGGGAGATTGTAAACAACGTAGTGGCGGGGTGGTTGACAGCCTCATTGACCGACCAGGTGTCGGACAATGTTGAGGCGATGGAGGCTGCTGCTGATATATGGCGGACTTTGAAGAATATGTACTCCGGTTCGGGCAACCCTATGCGGGTCTTCCAACTGAAGGATGAACTCGATAGGGTGACCCAAGACGAACGTACCATCTCTAGTATGCAGTCATGTTGAAGAAGTACTGGTCTGATCTGGATCACTATGATCCTCTTGGGATGGAAGATGCACGGGTTGAATCTGCATTTGCGAAGTACTTTCAGGCATTCCTGGAGTATATATCGCGGCAGCGAATGATGAAGTTTTTGAAGGAGCTCAACCCGATGTTTGAGTAGAGAAGGAATGTACTCCTACCCCAACCCCAGCTTCCAAACTTAGAAGGGGCTATAGCCGCCATGGCACAGGAAGAAGCTCGGTTGAAGTTGATGTCCAACAAGGGCTACTTCCAGGGGGAGCAAGCCGCTGTTGAAAAGTTTGCTCTTGCCGCCTTCAATCCGCCTCTCTCTGCGGGCGGTGTTTGTCATAACTGTGGTAACTCCGGACATTACATCAGATTTTGTCCAAAACTCCTGCGAAGTCAGTCGAGTGATCGCGGACGGGGCCGTGGAGTACGTCGTGGTGGTAGAGGAGGATATGCTAGTCGAAGGAGAAATTCTTTTAAAGGACACAAAGCGAATCTGGCGGAAGAAGGGAGAAAAGCAGCTGGCTGAAATAACCCCTCTTGAGAGGGAGTTCCTCACGAGGTTACGCGGCTTGAAGCAGGGATCGGACGACAGTCTCGACCCTCATGCGGCATCATCTACCTCGGGAAATCACATCACTTGCTTTGCCCAAACCAGCACAGGTATACCTGCGCATGCTCTTGTATCTGACCATCAGCTAGGTTGGATTATGGACTCTGGGGCATCTCGCCATGTCACGGGATCCCGCGGTGAGTTCCAGGACTATACTCACCTACTGACGTCGGAGAGCATTCAGACTGCTAATGGTACCTCCAAACCTGTAATGGGTAAAGACACTGTTGCATGCACCACTTTCCTCACTCTCACCAATGTCTTACATGTTTCGTCTTTTCCTGTCAATCTTATCTCTATTAGTGTCATTATCCTTGATCTTAACTGTACTGTTTCCTTTGACATTCCTACGGTAATTTTTCAGGAGAAGGGGACAGGACGACGATTAGGGACTGACACATGGCATAAGGGGCTATGGTACTTGGACATGACCGGACTGGACACAACACTGACATCTCTGGTCGTAAGCGCACAACCGGACGCTTCACGTCGTAGTGTAGAAGACGAATTGTTACTCCACCACCAGCGTGTCGGGCATTCTTCCTTTAAAGTTATTAGTCGAATGTATCCGTCCTTATATCGAATGGCTAATAAAGAGAAGTTAGTTTATAATGCATGTGAGTTGGACAAACATACCAGAAGCTCCTATGTGAGCTCTGGCCATAAAAGTTTCGTTATTTTTGATATGATACATTCAGACGTATGGGGTCCTTGTCCTACAACAAGTATTAACGGATTTCGATGGTTCGTCACTTTTATTGACTGTTATACCCGCGTGACATGGGTCTACCTTATGAAGAATAAAAGTGATGTCTTTGAGGGTTTTCAGGATTTTCATCGTCGGATGATAACACAATATAGGACTAAAATTAAGTGTTTCCGGTCTGACAAGGAATTGTTCTGCTAAAGGAGACATGGATGCTGGGATGCAAAGCAGCAGTCACTCCAATTGACCAGAAGTGCAAGTTGGGAGCAGAAGCATGAGAGCCAGTTGATCGTGAAAGGTATCAAAGACTTGTAGAGAGATTGATTTATCTGGGACACACTCGTCCTGATATCTTATTTGCGGTGAGTGTAGTGAGTCGCTACATGCATGATCCAAGAACGGGTCATATGGAAGCATTGTTTCAGATCTTGAGATATCTGAAAGGGACGCTGGAAAAAGGACTATGGTTCAAGAAGAATGGACGCATAGAAGTTGAGGGATACTGCGATGCAGACTGGACGAGTTGCATAGACGACAGAAGGTCTACCACGGGGTACTGTGTCTTTGTAGGTGGAAACCTGGTCTCATGGAGAAGCAAGAAACAGTCAGTGGTAGTACGGTCGTCAGCTGAAGCAGAATACAGAGCAATGGCTCTGGGAGTGTCAGAGTTACTGTGGGTGAAGCACTGCTGACAGAGTTGAAGCTGGATAAGAGAGCACTGTTACATCTTCTGAGCGATAGTCAAGCTGCAATAAGTATAGCCAACAATCCAGTTCAGCACGACAGAACGAAGCACATCGAGATCGATCGATTCTTCATCAAGGAGAAGCTGGAACAAGGGATACTGAAGATTGACCATGTTCGCTCAGAAAAACAAGTTGCAGACTGTCTGACTAAATGTCTTAGTTCATTGAGTCTGTCAAAGCTATGTAACAAGATGGGGATGATTAATATCTATCGTCCATCTTGAGGGGGAGTGTTGAGAACCAACAAGGGACTTTAGTCCCACATTGGAATATGTAGTATGAAGTGGAGTTGGAACCTCTATAAGTAGCAAGTAGTAGCCCATCAATAAAATTATCCCATTATTCATTTCTACAATCTTCTTTGTGAATTAAGTGCTGAGAATTGTCGTCATCAACATTCATGGTCTGGACTCTGGAGCTCTTATTTGTATTTTCTCCCTTTAAGTGTGAACATGTTTTTGGACATGGTTCTTGCTTGTCTTGCATAATTGAACATTGATTCTTTATTCCCAGGCCAATCACCATGTTCGGTTTGGTCATAACTTTCTGTTATACTGAAGTAGTATATCTTAGTTATGTATCTTTACACTATGCTCGGGTTGGTAATAATTTTCTTTACTTTGCATCTGTTTTAGTCGAGAGAGGCTTGTTGTGGCACTTGCTTTGGATCTGTTTGCAGTGAACGATGAAAAGTTTATGGACATGTTTGTTGCACCTGGTGCTATTGATGTCCTTCAAAGTGAACGCCAGTCCCTCCATAAGCGGCAGAAAATTTTGCAATCTTGTTTGAATGAGTTCAAAAACATAGCTCGTGCACTGTGATTGTGGTTTTGGTGAAGCTGCACTGGATTCTATTAATGTACATGACAAAAACCTAAAGATTCACACCGGTAAGCTCTGTGGAAAGGAAGCAATATTCTCCATTGTTTCTTGTATTGCCATCTGTTGTTTTCATTTATGAGAAGTTTCTTTCAGCAGATTAATTCCGAAGAAGTTCACATAATGGCTGTTTTATTCTCTGTGCCTTAAGATTGTCAACATATTGTAACAAACTGACATGTATGTGCTTCATACATGTTCTTTTCCTGCAAGTGCATCAATGATATGCTTAATGATGATTACATTTGAAGAAGTATCTTATCATATGATATATCATGTTCAAATTTAATTTTTTTTTGCACCATTGTGTTTTCCAAGTCCCAGGATTCTGTTTGTCACAATTGTTTGAGCAAGCAAAAAAGATGCTTGGTCTAGAAATATCCAAGACAGTTTAATAGCACCCTCATGTGTTTCTATAGAAAACTATAATTTTGGGGTAACTTCTTACCGTATGGTATTTTGCATATATCATATATTTGATAATTCATACTTTTTGGTCTATAGACTCTATACAAAGCTTGGGTTTCACTGTTTGGAAGTTAAGAGTTGATATTTTCTTAAGATAAAATGTGAGAAAGTCTGTTGAGATGGTTTGAACATGTACGTCAGAGAATGATAGATGCTGTTGTTTGGAGTGATAGGATGTTAGTTGGTACGGATGTGTTGCCGATGGAATTATAGGATGCAATAGTTAGTTGTGACCGTGTGATAGGATGGTTTGGACATCAACTTATAATTACCCTCTTTACCAACTAATACTTCTACGAAGATGGCGTCAGCTGCCTTGATCCCCATCCTCCCTTCTGTCCTGTTAGGGGACATTTCTCCAAGATTAGCAAATGTGTGGACCTTTGACCCCACTATAAGGATATGTTGAGCAAGCAGTAACCACTTTTACTCAAAACTGAAGTGGATATGGATTTTCTTGATTTTAAGTCATATACTTTTCTCGTCATGAATAAGAACTGCTCTGATAAGATGGTTTAATAATATGAAATTTTAGTGTATCTTGTACAAATTTAGTAGAAAATCTTATCCGACTGAATTTTATAGTGATGAGATAGGATCTTGTTTCTACAATCAGAACTGCTTATATGGATTGATGTCGGTCCACAACTTGGACCTAAGATTTTCAAGTACAAGTCTAGGTCTAGCTCTGGAGGAGTGGATCTGCACTGACCCTTATACAGTTCTATGCAGGCTTGAATCTTTTCAAAGGATTTGAAAACTGTAGTGTGACATTGATAGTCTTAAACATGCATGATTTTTTGAAAGAGGATTCAATGCGGCAAAAAAATCGTTGTGACAGCTCCCATGGAATTATTCTTTATAAGATGTCACGTATCTGATTATTTTACACTGTAATATAATCATCTCCCCTTGTGACTTTTGATCACATTGAAACAGTGGAGAAATGATAATTTTTTTAGTGTGAAGGTGCCATAGACAAAACTATGAGACGTATGATAGTGATGACATCAATTAAAATGTTTAGAATTCTCATACTGACTACTATAGGATCTGAACTAAATTTTGATCTATCAGCGAATTCTAACTCTCTTCCTTCATTGAGTTTTGAATGAGAGAACCATATTCTCCAATCTCCATTTTATCTATTTGAAAGAATAGATGTGAGAACCGAGTAAACTAAATGTTTTTTTTGTCAGGTTTCCATCTCCGTAGATGTCCTCCTATGTTGGCTTAGGTAACTTTTCTTCTTATGATATCCATATTTTCTACCACTTTATGGGTTCCACCTCTAGCCTAGTGGTTAAGAGAGATGCATGCGGCCCGAGTGGTCAGGATATCGATTCCCGGTGGGAGCGTTCGCCACATTTACCTCTTTCAAAAAAAAAAAAAAAAAAAAAAAAATTCGCCACATTTACCTCTTTCAAAAAAAAAAAAAAAAAAATATATATATATATATATATATATTTTGGAATAAGGATAAATTTTATTCCACGCAAATCGCAGTAAAGGTATTACCATACACTATTCTTACATCTCCCTCCCCAGTTAAGGGGCCATTACAGTTACATCGAATTCTATATTATGTAGAATTTCTACTGGCGGAGTAACCAGTCCCTCAAAGATACGCCTGTTGCGCTCCCTCCAGACATGCCAAACTGATGCTGCAAGTCTAACTCTAGCCATCTTGGCCCAACTAGGATCCATGCCTCGGCGGTCTCTGATCCAGCTGAGGATCCCCCGGATATCTCTGGCACTACCAACTCCACCCATCGATCGCATACACTGTTCCGCCCAGATGTGCCAAGTCAACGGACACTCAAAGAATAGGTGGGCCGTAAATTCCGCTTCGCCCATACAGAGTGCACACTTCGGGTCTGGAATCTGCATCCCAAACCTGATAAGTCTGTCCCGCGTCATCAACCTGCCCAGAAGGAGTCTGTATGAACAGAGTTGCATTTTGCGGGTAATCCCCTTCGCCCAGATGGAAGTCATACTCCGTAATCCTGTCATGTGGAGGCCGAACCAGATTATAGCAACTTTTAAAACTGAATGTCCCGGACCCTCCAACCGAACCAGGAGCAACCCAACTCCAGGAGTCCGCAGGCTGGCTAGTATCGATAGAGATCCGACGAATCGCCTCTCCAAACTGAGCCGTGAATGGATACTCCTCAGACCTCCAGCTCCCATCCCTGATGATCCAACTGCATTTCACCCCCCGGCTCGCCTCTCTGTCCCGCTGAGTACCCAAGATCTTCAGAAGGGAGCCAATTTCCATCCACGGGTCCAGCCAGAGATCAATATTCGCCCCATCTTTCATAATCCTGCAAATAGCGGACTGAAGAACCGGTCTGCACCTAAGGATAGCCTTAAATGAGACCGAGAAATTGTTATCAATCCTGCATTGCCAGAAATTCATCCGCTGCACATATCTGCTAGCCAACCACTCTGCCCAAAGGGAACCTCCCGTGATGAACCGCCACGCCATCCGCACCCCAGATGCCTCCCTAACCGTCCGAAGAGGTCGCAACCCCACTCCTCCTTCCTCCCCAAGGTTAGTTTGAGCAGATTAATTGGCATGTCCAATTTTGCACCTAGCTCAACCCCAAGGTTCATAGTATCGGTATTGGACCCTTCTATTGAGCTTGGCTTGGCTGTGTCGGCAATATCGACATTTTGGATCAGAGTATTGAAATTTTTTGGTATTGAAAAGTAAATAGTATTAATAAATTATTAAAAATTTAGAAAAAATATTTTATACATTTAGGCATAATTTTTAGTATTTTCTGTGTTGTTTCTTAGTAGTTTTGAAATTGAATGAAATAATAGTCACCCTTGTTGATTTAACCTGCGATAAATAATTTTTCTTTATTTACATGCTTTTACAGCCTTACTATGTTTTTTACACCCTTAATGATTGGTCTTTTTCGTTCAATTTTTATGCCAAATTGATTGGAAAAGAGATCCCTAATGCCGATATCAGACAATATTGGTAGCGGTCGGCATCAAATCAAGACATACTAAATTGTATGAGTATCAGCCGCATCATATCGGTATCAACCGATATTGCAAACTGTGGCTCAACCTTTAATAACATAATCGTGTCCTTGTCCTGTTGTTGCGTTGGTGGCTTGATCTACAATTATTTTCTTACCTGGTTTTCTTTAACTTCAAAAGAAGTCCAACAGAAATATGGAAATTAACATGGACAGATAGAACTGTGAGATTGTCACGTACTGCTGCTTTTCCAGTAGTATCTTTATGTGCAACTTATTTCTGTCTGGGAGTGATATAATTTTCTCATTAACTCTATACAGGAATATCTTGAACTAGTTATATCTGCTTTCCTAGTTATATTGTATGTGCAATCTATTTATTGGTCTGCGCGTGTATAATATTCTCATGAATCTAGAGTTGATTGAATAACTTGAAATACTTATTTCTAAACATCAAATATCTCAAAAGTTCCAATCTGTGAATTAAACCAATTTTATTAGTATTATAAATCAAATATCTCAGAAGTTCCATATAACTGAATGGTTCCCGAGAGTTTGATCCTATTTCCTACTGTTTACATCACTATCTACAGGCAACATTGGAGAAATATCAACTAGGATGATATCCTTCTGATTTCTCTGTAAAAACTCAAATCTACTGACATATTATAATATATTGTAATTATCTTAGATATGGAGATATCCATTTTATGTTAAAACAAATCCTTTCTTTTATTTTTGTAGGGATCCCCTTAGAAAGTTTTTTTTAGAAAAATTATACTCGTCTCTGTTTATGTCTCGGATTGGAACAAATCACTATAATTTGCCCAACAAGGATCGGTTTTTTAGCAAGGTACAGAATGTATTGTCAAATATTCAATATGATTTCACAAGATCTATTTTCGTTCAAGTAACGGATTCTAGCCAATTGAAGGGATCTTCTGATCAATCCAGAGATCATTTCGATTTCATTAGAAATGAGGATTCAGAATATCACACATTGATCGATCATAGTCTATAGAAAAACATCCTATCTTTACCTGTTGAAGAATGACCATTTAAGATATGTAGGAGTCGCACCAATTGAAGATAAGTTTATATAGAAAGGTATGGACGTAGAGACCTAAGTCAATGTATGGAACTGGGGTTTGCAAACCAATCAAGAATGTCGAAGTTCATGGTGGTGAGCGCAGAGACCTTCATTATAATGATTGGTAAAGTTCCTAGGAGCCTCAAGACTGACCCAAAGAGTTGGAGCAAGGATGGGATGGTTCATGTTTTATGGTGACTTGTGTCACGTCCCGACTCAGAAAATCGCTCGTCCTCGCCAGATTTCACCCGAATCATCGTCCTCGCTGGGACGTGATGCCGCACGAGCCTGGAGTTGCGCTCGTGTAAGGCAAGGTAACAGGTTCACATAAGTTTATCTCAAATTGATAACATAAGCAGCGGAAGGAAACATAGTATATAATAAGAATCTCTTTTATTAATAATGAACTGAAGATGACAAGGGCACTGAATAGCCCAACTAAAAATGCCAATAGGCTACAACGCTCATGATCTCTCTAGCTCACAAAGGATTACATTGTTCTATGCATTATGCCTCTTTATAGCCGACAAGTAGTCTTGGATCGAACATCTTCATGTTGCAAGTCTGAACGCTAATGCGGTAGCTCGTCTCGAAACGCTAAGGACTCCATGCCTCGGCGCGTCCAAGCCAAGCCCCGCCCCGAGCCGAACATATCCTGAACCTGCAAGCAAACTAGTGGGGGATTAGTGCTTTCGTCCTCGCTGCACTGATCAAGACCCACTCGCACCCAAACCAACACTAAGTAAATTTAGTGAAGTATGCATTTTTATTTGGTGATCTTTCTATTTAGCCTTAAGATCAGTTTCATGGCAATATTCAAGCAGTTATCGATAGCAACTGAATTATAATTGTGTCCAATACCGTGTCCCTGCAACAGATACAGTTAGACATAATATGAACATAAACATAGTGATTGTGTCCATCTCCGTCTCGTTTCCCCTAGCCCGCAATCGTTAGAAATTTGCATAACCAATCATACAAATCACGCAGCCAACCAAGCAAACTTAACGTAAGCATAAGGGTGGCAGGCTCTGCGCCTGCACCTAATGCTAGTCTTAGCCTACCGGTCCTATCTATATGAAGGTCACGACGTTCCGCGCCGTAATGGCATCTTAACTTGTAAGCCGGCGATCGCTTTGGCACGGGTTGCTAGTCCACTACTCAAAGGATTCCAAACTTACTGGTATTGTGGCTTATCACATCAATAGGAGGGCACAACCCATCTGAATGAAGTGCACCACCAATATCCCTTAATTTTCTCCGCGGTCGAACGGTCCCGGCGTCCCGGCGATCCTACGTTCTAGGGAAGCACGCCCGTGCACGGGCCATACATCCAAGTCCATTGATCATATACAACGCGTTCTGATTTTCATACAACCAAACAAGTTCGCCTATCTCTATTCCATTGACACGATGCCCCGACTCAATATTCCTCAACTTATCGACCCGAAGGTCCCAACCATCTCGAAGGCACCGTGCCACATTCGACAGTTTCGTTACAACATTCGTGCCACAACTGTTCTCTTCGTAACGAAGCCATCTTTTATGAGTCCCGTGCACATACGTACACTTTGACACATATATCTTCTTTCCTTCGAGTCGTGCATTCGATGCACGCCTCGATACCGTATTTTCCATGTTCTAAGCCTTAGTGTTCGTTGTTCTTCCGAGTCGTGCATTTGGTGCACATCTCAAGACTTTCTTTCAATGTTCTAGCATCAATATCCTATCGCGACTCGTGCACTTGATGCACGTCGCTTCAATTGTTCGGTGTTCAATGTTTTATCTTAATGTTCGACACACACTAAGACCTTTACTCGATTTGAGCCATGCTCGCTAACTTAATAGTAGCATACGCATACAATGATACATTTTATTAGACGCAAAGGAGTAGGGGAGAAGAGTCATGAACCCGTCCACCTTAAGCCAATACGCCTTGTCTCGCCGAGCTGATGCGGCTCGATTCCATAACTCTGTTGCAAGGCTAACTCTCCTGACTTAGCCATTCCGTTGAACTATTCAACTGATTCGGCCTACCGTGCCCATGCCTTAGTTCGTTGCAAGGCGACGATTTTGGTTTTGCGGACACCGTTGCAAATAAGGCAAAAAGTCGACCTCTTATGATTTCACATAAAAGTGTAGCATGCACACGAAATCGACTAAAATCAGCACTTGCTCAAACGGGACTTATCCTTTGCATCGTTTCGATTTATAGGTTCGAATCGACTCAAGGCTTTCTTTTGGGCCAACATAACTCTTGCATCGATTTGTATCGATATTTCATCGGGTCAATGCAACTCTTCGAGTCAACGACTCATCGTAATGCACCGTGCGGAACGGAGCATTACAACTTGTTTGTGTCTTATATATATACCTGCTGAAGAAATGACTATTTTAGATGTTTGAAGTTTCACCAATTTAAGATGAGATGGTGTGGATAGGTGTTGGCTAATTAAATAATTAATTCGACGTACATACCGAAGTGGCTTGCAAACAAATTAAACAATAACAGTGAAATTCCTAAGGAAGGATGTCAAAAAATTGTATGAAGTCAATTGTTCTCTCTACCGAAAGTGCTCTGCTGAACTCTCTTTAGACTAGGTTTAGGTTGGTAGGCTCTAGAATTTTATTGAGTGTGGTAGAATTCTCTTGAGCTCTCACTAGGAGTGAGCATTCGGTTTATTCGGTTCAAACCGAATCGAATAACCCAAAATCGAATTGGACCGAAAATCGAATAAGCAAAACCGAAACCGAACCGAATTGGCCCATAACCGAACTGAATTAAATCGGTTCGATTTTCGGTTTATTCGGTTTGGTTGCAATTTTTTTGTTAATATGTATAGTAACTAAATATATCTAAATTTATTAGTGTAAACCTATAGTATATACACATATATATTTAGTATATATCTATCGTATATATATAGTATATACTAATATATATTAATACCTATATATATATATATATATATATATATATATATATATATATATATATATATGTACTATACACACACACATATATAAACTAAAATTTTTTTATTAGGTTTTGGACCGAAACCGAAACCTAAAACCGAAATCGAATAAGAAAAATTAGTATTTTCAAAACTGAAACCGAAACGAATTTTTTTAAAACCGAATCGAATCTCTTATTCGGTTCGGTTCCGTTCGGTTTTCGGTCCAAAACCGAATAATGCTCACCCCTAGCTCTCACAACGCTTCCATATGTTTCTAAAAGTTGTAAATATCTTAAGGGCTAGAAACTTGTAAATATTTTATTAAAAACTTGTAAATATCTTAAGGACTAGAAACTTCCAATCATTGGATGTCGGACAAGTGACACAATCATGATCACCCTTGTAATAGTGTTGGAGTGGGTGGGGTTCCCAACCTATGTGAAGAATACCCCGGAGAGCGATGAGCGCCATCCGTGTGTCGGAGAAGCTCGGGGAGTGCATGGATCATATTTTGGAACATATATGGTAAGAGAATATATGATTGAATTTTCATATTTACTTTGATTATATATTTATGATTGGACCCTTCATATAGTAGCTTTCCATATAATTTGGCTTCCAATTATGGCAAGCCAATTATGATTGAATTTCCATTAAATATATGATTGATGCATATTGGAAGTTTCCATATATATTGGCCTTCCATGTATGGATTACCAAGGGCTTATAAAAGGGTGATGCATGCTACTTGTAAAATCATCTCAAAATAAGAGTTCTTTACAATCTTTGAGAGAGAGAGAGAGAGAGAGAGAGAGAGGATTAAGGACTATTATGAAGGAGAGATTGCTTCGAATAATTTTTCGGCATCTCTTGTTCTTCGGAGTCCGCAATCAAAAAATTTCTTCTTTCAAGTGAGTTGTGGTGATCCGTGTTGGTTCGGGAGGAGCTTGTAGAGGGTGTATTCTCTTTATTCCATTAGTGGAGGTTCTTCAGGGTTGGACTCCGATCGTCCCGTAGTTTTTTTCCGCAAGGGTTTTCTACGTCAAAAATTTTTGTGTCTGCGATTGTGTTTGGCGTTTTTGGTTTGTGTGCTTTTGCTCGGTTCTCTCGCAGGACTTTCTGGTTTGGGAGAACGGTTTCCGCGCTTCGTTCCCAACAAAGTGGTATTAGAGCTTTGGGTTCAAAGAAGTGTCAGGAGTTGACAGTCAAACCAGAAAGCAGAGATGGACGCGAAGCCGGTGCGCATGGTGAACCTGAACGGTACCAAGTACCATTATTGGCGGAGCAAGATGAAGGATTTGCTGTTCGTCAAGAAGCTGCTGTCAGCCCCAGTTTTTCAAAATTTTTATTAATCAGTATTAAATTAGCCATTAATGATTATTTTAGTATTAAAATATTTTATAATAATTATTAGGAATTTTTTCTATATTTTTAAATGATTTTAAATGAGTTTTAAATACAAAAATATCAATTTGTAATTTATTTAAATGTTTTAATATCATTTTGCAATTTTTAGAATTGTTTTAATACCAATATGCAATTAACTGAATTGTTATTATAGCAGTCTGCAATTTAGAATTTGTTTTAATTCTTTTATGCAAATTATTATTTGCATTTACTACTGATTTGGACCTATTTGTAAATCCTAAGTTTCTAGGGGCCCTAGTGTAATTTACCAAACCCCCCCCCCCCGTCACACTCTCTCTCCCCTGACTCGACGCTGCCCGACCGACGACCGACCTACGCTGCCCCCGCCGAATCCGGCTGCCCCCCGACCGACCTAAGACCCTATTTAAAGACCCCCCTCGACGGCCAGAGTCACCCCACACCGCCCAGAACCACCACGACAACCCCAAGCAGCCCTTTCTTCTTCAACAACCCACCGGAACCCTAACTCCGGCCAAGCGCCACCCCCGCTCCGTCCGACGTCCTCGTCACCAACCACCGCCACCAACTTGTTCGCCTCGTCGAGCCGCGTCCAGCGCCACCGCTCCGCCACGACGCCGACGCCCCCAGCCGCCGATCGCCCACTCTTCCACGCTCGAGTTCACCGGACACGTACGTAGCAGTCCCCATTTCGTATCGTACGTGTCTCGTTTTCGAGTATGCTGTTCGCCAGGACACGACGACCCCAGCCCTGTACTTGGACACGCGAGCTAGGACTCGTGCGTGTCGTGCCAAGCCTGAGACACAGACTCCTGTGTCCCTAACTGTCAGGACACAGGACTGTGTTTTATATTTTTTTTTATTTATTAATCTAACCTAATCAGAATCAAAACTAACTAAAACCCATTCCCTAACACAACTGATGGGCTGACCCCCTGGCCAGCCCATCCCCGTCTAAAACCCCCCCCCCCCCCCCCCCCCCCCCCCGCTGGCTCAGGATCGAGCCCCCCCCTTTACAGTTTCTTTTTTTCTTTTCTTTTTCTTTTTCTTTTTCAGTTTATATATATATATTTATATATATGTGTATATATATATATTAGTATATATATATATATGTATATATACTGTATTTTAGCAGTATTTTATATATGTATATATTTTTATGCTTAATAAAATCTTATATATTTATTTGTATTTATATACATATATGTATATATATATATATCTTCACATGTATATATATTTATACTATGTATATATATATATATATACAATATTAGTATATGTATATATATGTACTTTATAATTAAGTATTTTCCTTATATATATATATATATATATATGTACTTTTAGAACATATATGTATATTTTCACTATGCATAATTTTACCATATTAAAATAATAATATTTATTTTGCACTATTATCAACTTGTATTTTTATTATATTTAAATTACTGCGACCATTTGATGTCCAAACCTAGCATGGGTATTTGGGCTCAAATGTGTTTTCACACATTCAAGACCTGTACAAGTCATATTGGACTTGATTCATGGCCTTGAGTCATGTATTTGAACTTTGGTTCAAATTATATATATGGACAAAATACGCAGATAATTAATTATTATTGTACATAGCTGTTTTATGATTTTCTAAAAATACTCAGGGTATTTGCTAAAATTATGGAAAAATAGTTTTTAGATACTTTGTTAAGTTGACTAATTTAGTATAATTTTTGTAGTATTTAAACTACTGTTTGCCACTAGTTTGGCATATGAAACCAAAACTCACTTTCTGTATACTTAGGAAAGCTGATTTTTATAAAATATTTGTACTGGTTAATAAATCCCAGAAAAATTATAATAAATTTCTATAGTTAGCAAGGATCGTTTTGGTACTTTGTTTTATGCAAAACTAGGCTTTTTGTCTACTTTAAAAATTGTTGGAACACAATGATCTTCTGATTTATTTATTGATTAATTACGACTTGTAGCTTTTTGTGTTATTTGGAGTTTTAGTCGTGTTAAACCCCATCCCTCACTAGTGTAAAGACCCCAGAAAGTTAGTTAACATAGTGTGTCACCCCACATTGGTCTCCTAGGCCAAGTCATTATTTTGGCTAAGTGCCCAATCACAAGTCGTGTCACACCAGATTAGTGTCCTAGTGTTTTAGCTTAGTGTAAAGCTAAGTTATTGTATGTATTTCTACAGTGACGAGTTACCAGACATCCATAGCACTTTTATCGCAGCTTGTTTTGCTAGAGGCAAGTACATCTACAAACTCATTTACTGTCTTTTAATGTTAAGTACATGTGACAACCTTGTAAATTACCATTAATCCAGTTGCAAGTCTTTTGTACATGTTAAAACACTGTTATGTGATAAAAGAATGTTAATCAACCCATGTGAATGCTGATCCTTAGAGTAGCAAGTCAAATCATAACATGTTTCATACTATTGTCAGTTCCCACCATGCTTTACACTATTTCCCGTATCTTTTACATGATGATTACTGGGTTATGAGAGAGTTGATAGTATAGTTACTGGACTCGTGGAATGTACTCACTTACATTGCAGTATACTAATCATATAGTTTCTGGACTTGTGGAATGTACATACGTACATTGCAGTAAACTAACAGTGCGGTTTCTGGACTTGTGGAATGTACATACGTACATTGCAGTAAACTGAGAATGTAGTTTCTGGACTTGTGGAATGTACTTACGTACATTGCAGTAAACTAACAATGTAGTTTCTGGACTTGTGGAATGTACATACGTACATTGCAGTAAACTAGCATAGCACTTATTGACCGATCTCATACCAGCTCCAGTTTTAATACATAATGTACACATGCCACAATTGACAAGAGTGTCTTAAAATGATAATCAAGTTATACCATGATTTTCCACTTTATATATGATTTACCCTGATTCCAGTATATCTATTTTTCAGTCTTATCATACCATGTTCCTGTTGTACATCTCTTGCATTATACATTCAGTACTTTAGTAGTAGAGGTTGTACTTGCTCCCGTCCTGACAGGATAACGTTGTAGGTATTTTGACCGAGGAAGAAATGCTTTGTGATCCGTACTATGGAGCTCCAGTTGAGGATATTCCAACAGGGAATCCTGCTTAGCTGCTTAGTTTGACTTAGTGTTTGGTTATTATCACAGTCGCTGTTTTGTACCTTTAAACTGGACCTTGTCTCCAGTCTTACATTTTGGTTTGTATTATTATCAAACTTAGTGGTTTTTCATCTATATAGAAGCTGTGTTGTGATCATTCTTAAACTATCTTAATTATTAGCACATTTATCATTATTACCTGACTGTCTAGAACAGCTTACTGCGCTTTATCTTAAGCGTAGGCTGGACATGGCTCGGCCCGGCCCAACAATTTGGGTAACGGGTCGTGACATGTTTTTTTGGCGGCCCATGCAAGGTCCTGACTAAAGTTGTTTGGTTACGTTACTGTACCAAGCACGCCTGCAGAAATTAAGGATAACTAGATAACACTAGGAACAACATCTAGAACACCTAGAGGATTTTTAGGATTGCAACATAGGAAAACTCATCACAGCATAGGACCGGTAGTGTAACTAAATTGTTTGCTTATGACTGCTTGCTTTATTCTTATAATTCCTTTGTCTTTTATAAATAGATGGACCCTACACACTCTCCCGATTCCGCCACCTCAGGTGACGGTATACCACCCCCACCTCCTATCATACCTCCCCAGACTGTTGTTTCCCTCGACGGAACCCAATTACTGGCTTTGATCCAGGGGCTCCTGAATACTCAGCATACCCCCGTCTCGCAACCTATAGAACATCAATTGAGGCTAGGTAGTATCAAAAGTTTTATGAACCTAAAACCGAAGGAGTTTCTTGGGACGGAAGGCATAGTTGTAGCTGATGACTGGTTAGATTCCGTAGAGAGGAAGCTCATAGGGGCTAGATTACCTGACGATCTTTGGGTCGAGGCAGCAGGATTTTTGTTAGCAGACCTGGCAGGGGTCTGGTTCAGAAATGAGACGATGTTCATTGGCGGCAGAGGAAACTGGGAGCAATTCAAGATCCAGTTCAAGAGGAAGTTCTTCTCCACCACCGCTAGAGTTGCCATGGGATTGCAATTCCAGAACCTGCAACAGGGGAGCCGTACAGTCGATGAGTACGCAGGTGAGTTTAGCAGACTCAGTCGTTTTGCCCCGAGCTTAGTAGCCGACCCGGAGGAGATGGCTCGCAGATTCTGCCATGGTCTTGTCCCGGACATTAGCATCTTACTAGTGGCCAACGGGATCACAGACTACTACCAGCTACTGGAGAGAGCCCGAGGTATCGAGGAGCGTCTTTTGTCTTGCAAGAGGCCAGCTACCACACATCATGACGGGCCGTCCAAGCGCCAGACTTTCCAGCAGAGGACGACTACCCAGCACCAGCAGGCCTATTCTCCACCAGCTCATCCTCAGCATCAGTTATCATTTGCCCGAGATCCGGGGCAACAGCAGCAGAAGTGGGTCTCTTGTGCCTTCTGCAAAAAGCCAGGGCACGATGTCTCCATCTGTAGGAAGAAATTGAGCCAGTGTCTTGCTTGCGGGTCTTCCACCCATATGATTCGGGAGTGCCCGAAGGCGAAGCCATTTACCAGAGGACCTTCAGGGAGAGCATACCCTTTAGCCATCCAGGCAGCAGTACCAGTGCAGGGCCCAGAGCCAGAGCCAGAATACTTGACAGACGGTGCCACAGGTTGGATTTATTTGCATATGACTGTTTGATTCTAGTGCCTCATTAAGTAACCTGTCATTAGACTTTTACCAAACCATCATTTAGTAGCTGCACTCATAAGACAAGCCATTGACCAGTAGACCTGTTTCATAGACGTTCCATCATTAGGAGATAGCCTTAGTCATCGCTGTAATTATTTTAAAACGTTAGATACCTTGCGTGTCTTCAGTTCTTGTAAATTTCGAGGACGAAATTTTTCAAGGAGGGAAGATTTGTCAGCCCCAGTTTTTCAAAATTTTTATTAATCAGTATTAAATTAGCCATTAATGATTATTTTAGTATTAAAATATTTTATAATAATTATTAGGAATTTTTCCTATATTTTTAAATGATTTTAAATGAGTTTTAAATACAAAAATATCAATTTGTAATTTATTTAAATGTTTTAATATCATTTTGCAATTTTTAGAATTGTTTTAATACCAATATGCAATTAACTGAATTGTTATTATAGCAGTCTGCAATTTAGAATTTGTTTTAATTCTTTTATGCAAATTATTATTTGCATTTACTACTGATCTGGACCTATTTGTAAATCCTAAGTTTCTAGGGGCCCTAGTGTAATTTACCAAACCCCCCCCCGTCACACTCTCTCTCCCCTGACTCGACGCTGCCCGACCGACGACCGACCTACGCTGCCCCCGCCGAATCCGGCTGCCCCCCGACCGACCTAAGACCCTATTTAAAGACCCCCCTCGACGGCCAGAGTCACCCCACACCGCCCAGAACCACCACGACAACCCCAAGCAGCCCTTTCTTCTTCAACAACCCACCGGAACCCTAACTCCGGCCAAGCGCCACCCCCGCTCCGTCCGACGTCCTCGTCACCAACCACCGCCACCAACTTGTTCGCCTCGTCGAGCCGCGTCCAGCGCCACCGCTCCGCCACGACGCCGACGCCCCCAGCCGCCGATCGCCCACTCTTCCACGCTCGAGTTCACCGGACACGTACGTAGCAGTCCCCATTTCGTATCGTACGTGTCTCGTTTTCGAGTATGCTGTTCGCCAGGACACGACGACCCCAGCCCTGTACTTGGACACGCGAGCTAGGACTCGTGCGTGTCGTGCCAAGCCTGAGACACAGACTCCTGTGTCCCTAACTGTCAGGACACAGGACTGTGTTTTATATTTTTTTTATTTATTAATCTAACCTAATCAGAATCAAAACTAACTAAAACCCATTCCCTAACACAACTGATGGGCTGACCCCCTGGCCAGCCCATCCCCGTCTAAAACCCCCCCCCCCCCCCGTTGGCTCAGGATCGAGCCCCCCCCTTTACAGTTTCTTTTTTTCTTTTCTTTTTCTTTTTCTTTTTCAGTTTTATATATATATATTTATATATATGTGTATATATATATATTAGTATATATATATATGTATATATACTGTATTTTAGCAGTATTTTATATATGTATATATTTTTATGCTTAATAAAATCTTATATATTTATTTGTATTTATATACATATATGTATATATATATATATCTTCACATGTATATATATATTTATACTATGTATATATATATACAATATTAGTATATGTATATATATGTACTTTATAATTAAGTATTTTCCTTATATATATATATATATATGTACTTTTAGAACATATATATGTATATTTTCACTATGCATAATTTTACCATATTAAAATAATAATATTTATTTTGTACTATTATCAACTTGTATTTTTATTATATTTAAATTACTGCGACCATTTGATGTCCAAACCTAGCATGGGTATTTGGGCTCAAATGTGTTTTCACACATTCAAGACCTGTACAAGTCATATTGGACTTGATTCATGGCCTTGAGTCATGTATTTGAACTTTGGTTCAAATTATATACATGGACAAAATATGCAGATAATTAATTATTATTGTACATAGCTGTTTTATGATTTTCTAAAAATACTCAGGGTATTTGCTAAAATTATGGAAAAATAGTTTTTAGATACTTTGTTAAGTTGACTAATTTAGTATAATTTTTGTAGTATTTAAACTACTGTTTTGCCACTAGTTTGGCATATGAAACCAAAACTCACTTTCTGTATACTTAGGAAAGCTGATTTTTATAAAATATTTGTACTGGTTAATAAATCCCAGAAAAATTATAATAAATTTCTATAGTTAGCAAGGATCGTTTTGGTACTTTGTTTTATGCAAAACTAGGCTTTTTGTCTACTTTAAAAATTGTTGGAACACAATGATCTTCTGATTTATTTATTGATTAATTACGACTTGTAGCTTTTTGTGTTATTTGGAGTTTTAGTCGTGTTAAACCCCATCCCTCACTAGTGTAAAGACCCCAGAAAGTTAGTTAACATAGTGTGTCACCCCACATTGGTCTCCTAGGCCAAGTCATTATTTTGGCTAAGTGCCCAATCACAAGTCGTGTCACACCAGATTAGTGTCCTAGTGTTTTAGCTTAGTGTAAAGCTAAGTTATTGTATGTATTTCTACAGTGACGAGTTACCAGACATCCATAGCACTTTTATCGCAGCTTGTTTTGCTAGAGGCAAGTACATCTACAAACTCATTTACTGTCTTTTAATGTTAAGTACATGTGACAACCTTGTAAATTACCATTAATCCAGTTGCAAGTCTTTTGTACATGTTAAAACACTGTTATGTGATAAAAGAATGTTAATCAACCCATGTGAATGCTGATCCTTAGAGTAGCAAGTCAAATCATAACATGTTTCATACTATTGTCAGTTCCCACCATGCTTTACACTATTTCCCGTATCTTTTACATGATGATTACTGGGTTATGAGAGAGTTGATAGTATAGTTACTGGACTCGTGGAATGTACTCACTTACATTGCAGTATACTAATCATATAGTTTCTGGACTTGTGGAATGTACATACGTACATTGCAGTAAACTAACAGTGCGGTTTCTGGACTTGTGGAATGTACATACGTACATTGCAGTAAACTGAGAATGTAGTTTCTGGACTTGTGGAATGTACTTACGTACATTGCAGTAAACTAACAATGTAGTTTCTGGACTTGTGGAATGTACATACGTACATTGCAGTAAACTAGCATAGCACTTATTGACCGATCTCATACCAGCTCCAGTTTTAATACATAATGTACACATGCCACAATTGACAAGAGTGTCTTAAAATGATAATCAAGTTATACCATGATTTTCCACTTTATATATGATTTACCCTGATTCCAGTATATCTATTTTTCAGTCTTATCATACCATGTTCCTGTTGTACATCTCTTGCATTATACATTCAGTACTTTAGTAGTAGAGGTTGTACTTGCTCCCGTCCTGACAGGATAACGTTGTAGGTATTTTGACCGAGGAAGAAATGCTTTGTGATCCGTACTATGGAGCTCCAGTTGAGGATATTCCAACAGGGAATCCTGCTTAGCTGCTTAGTTTGACTTAGTGTTTGGTTATTATCACAGTCGCTGTTTTGTACCTTTAAACTGGACCTTGTCTCCAGTCTTACATTTTGGTTTGTATTATTATCAAACTTAGTGGTTTTTCATCTATATAGAAGCTGTGTTGTGATCATTCTTAAACTATCTTAATTATTAGCACATTTATCATTATTACCTGACTGTCTAGAACAGCTTACTGCGCTTTATCTTAAGCGTAGGCTGGACATGGCTCGGCCCGGCCCAACAATTTGGGTAACGGGTCGTGACAGCTGCATCTTCCAGTATTTGCACCCGAGAAGCCCAGTGACAAATCTGATGAGGACTGGAACTTCGAGCATATACAGGTGTGTGGGTACATGCGGCAGTTCGTTGACGAGAACGTGTACAACAACGTTGCCAATATTGAGCATGCGAAGACGTTATGGGATAAGCTGGAATCTTTATACGCGAAGAAGACCGGGATAAATAAACTGTTCCTGATCCGGATGATGATGGGTCTGCGGTACAAAGATGGTGCATCCATTACGGATCACTTGAGTGAGTTCCAGGGCGTGGTGGACCAGCTATCCTCGATGGGAGTCAAGTTCGACGACGAGGTTCAAGGACTTTGGTTGCTATGTACATTGCCAGACTCGTGGGAGACCGTACGAGTATCTATGATCGCTTCTGCTCCAGAAGGCGTGGTCAGTCTGGAGTTTGCCAAGAGCGGGGCGCTGAATGAAGAGATGCGGAGACGTTCTCAGGGCACTTCATCCACATCCCACCACTCAGAGGCATTGGTTTTAGAGAGCCGCGGAAGGGGCAAAAGCAGGGGTCCAGGTGGTGGCAGAGACAAGAGCAGAGGGAAGTCCAAGGGTCGGTACGAGGACTCGGAGTGTTACCACTGTGCAAGAAGGGCCACATTAAGCGGAACTGTTTCACTTGGAAGAGAGAAAAGAAGGGCGACAAGGGGAAGCAAGATGAGAATACTACAGCGGCGGCCTCGATACATGGGGGCGATGTGATCGTCGTAGGTGATGAGGTTATCACAAACTTCGCCTGCGATGACAATTCTTGCTTGTGGACTCATGAGCTTCGGCGCATGTATCTCACAACAGGGTACTATTTGCTACTTACACGACAGACGACTGTGGAGTGTTGAAGATAGGCAATGGAGAAGTGTCGAAGGCGGTTGCCATTGGAGATGTGCATTTGAGAACGAAGACGAGTGCAGTTCTTGTTCTCAAAGATGTTCGTCATGTCCCTGATATCCGTTTCAACCTGGTGTCGGTTGGAAGGTTGGATGACGAGGGATTCTTCAGTCTCTTCGAAAATAGTCAGTGGACGCTTTCCAGAGGTTCGATGGTGATTGCATGTCACGTCCCGCTCCCGTAGGAGCGATCGTCCTCGCTAAGGCGTGATGTCGCACGAGCCTAGATTGCGCTCGTGCTAGGCGGGTTTCATAACGGCCGATTTCAGCGGCTGCGACGGGGTCGTCACACAGAAGTCCCATGCAGAGACATTGAATAATAGCAGCAAAAATTTTAAAGCAAAACATAAGTTATTCAAAGAAGCTCTTTATTGATATTGAAACAAAGATTACAATGGGGGCACAAGGCCAAGATTACAATCACTCAGATCCACTCGTCTCACATTACAATCAATCAGCTCTCTTTCATCTCTCGATACATATCTCGAGCCAGGGGATGCTTCGGAAGGCGACGTCCATACATTATGTCCCGTATAAGTCTTGACTCCATGCGGCCGCACGCTTCGAATCGCCAAGGAACTCCATGCCTCGACGCATCCAAGCGAGCTCCGCGCCACGAGCTTCTACCTGTGCCTGCACATGAAAACTATGTGGGTGTCAGTACTCAACTGTACTGGTGGAATGAGCTCCTCGTCCACCCATACAAAACCAACACGTTTTATTTACTTTTGTGCAACATAGTCCCCTTTATGATTGTCTTTCTACTCTTTCCTTAGGATTAGTTTTAGGACAGACGCCTTGGCCTATTTTGTGTCTCAAGACCATTTCGTGCTTGCAACGCAACGTTAACATATACCTTGCCTTTAGACTCTTCTCGTACCGACAACGTTAACCTATCAAGTCGTGTTTGCCTTACGGCTTAAAATCAGAGACGCAACTACGCGATGAGGCTTCATTTTCGTATGACCGTGCTATAAACCCTTGCTGAGGCCGTGCCTCGCAACTCAGTGAGACTTAACCATATCGTCGCCTCGCGGCCCTTCGCTACTTTGTTCATCAACTGATCCAATCGAGACTTGTGAACTTAGTGTCACTTAACCATTTCGCCTTGCGGCGATTCCTGACTTAAACCCGAGACGACTCAATCCAACTTGTGCAACTCTATGTCGACATCTTAAGACTCGACGCCACAACTCTTGTCGAAGCACGACGCCTATGTTGATGCCAAATCTTAGGCCCAAATATTCTTTGTGTTCTAACTTGTACACGCACCTTCGACTTGACTCCTTGATATAATACGCACAAGACTCGACTCAATCCAAAGGCACACTCGCGGATTGCCGTCCATGCCGACTCATCTATATGAACTTGGTCACTAGCATGACAAGCTATCTTGGACCTTCATTGGATATGAGGGTACGTTCGTCAAACGAGGCACGACCTCGTCGAATTTTCCCTAATATCCGCTCTACGGCGCACCCCTTGGGTCAGGTCGCACACCATCCAAGGGTCCCGTAAGCATGTGTTCCTCCTAGGCCAGACCAGTCCCCCTTGGCCCCGGGTACCGTCTGAGGAACAAAATCAAATCCTTGTTCACCGGTACACAAGTTGTCCAATGACCATGCAGACTCGACCCACTTCTTCATTTCAGGACCGTTTGATTGTCTTTACTTTCATTGTTTTACTATCTTTTGAGTTCCACATTCAAGACTTCTATCATTTGAGACCCCTCGACGACCCACGATCGCGAGCATTCTTTCCATGTTACCATATCATTTCATTCACTCGTGAATGCCTATTCGATAGTCCTTCCAATAAAATTCATTAAATCAACCGTGGTTCATGCCTTAACGCTAAGTCCGTGCATCGTGCCTCAAACCGACTTACGTTCTACGCGACGCTATCGCCCAAGTCATACTTTATATGACGGACCTTGAGACTGTAAGACTATGTGGTTATACCCAACCGTAGAACTCGTAGGACCGTGCTTGCTAACACTCCGATAGCCTTTATACATAACTGGCCTAACTTAACGCACAACGAATCGACGAGCAAAGGCTGCGTCAAGTCTCGCATTGCGGAAACGTGCCGCGCATGCGTTTAACTTTGAACGACCATATCATTTGGGTGCCTAGACTTACGCAAATAGCCGTGCGACGCAACTTAACTCATGGGACGGTCAGGGCTATGCTAAGCCTTTGGACGATGGGACCGTGCATGCTTTACGAAGCATTCATGCGGGCGACGCCTATGACCTAGGCTACGATCATAACTTCGCCTACTCAACCAACTTTCCTTCTCCCAAGCCACAGGACGAAGGACCGAGTGTCATTTTCAAAGCACGCTGTGCACCAACTCTAAGACGATCGTTGGACCTTTTCATATTCTAACTCAATTCGACCCATCGGGATTATTCCCTTTATCTATGTGTGTTGGTCTCTTTTATTATCGAGCCTACTTGTGCAAGTTGAAAACATGCGATTTATTATGTGAAGGCTAAGATGAGGCAAGTTCACCGAAACTACCCCACCTGAGCGAGCGGTCACCTCGACGGCTCGACCGAGCGGTGTCTTCGAGCAGCCGTTGCAAGGTTAAGTTTTGAACGCCATTGGCGTTTCGATTCCTCCGATTGACTGAGCCGGACGGGGCACTACATTGCCAGAGGAAGCAAGAAGTCTGGTCTCTACTGTATGGAGGGGAGCGCACAGGGGGCACATGAGGTGAACGCAATCAGTGATGCATCTACCGAGTTGTGGCACAGGCGGCTTGGCCATATCAGCGAGAAGGGGATGAGCTACTTGGTGAACAAGAAGGTGATTCCAGGGCTCAAGTCTACAAAGTTGGAGAAATGCACGCACTGCTTAGCTGGAAAACAAAATAGGGTATCTTTCCAAAGTCACCCAAGTTCAAGGAAGCCGACGTTGCTCGAGTTGATTCACTCGGATGTCTGCGGTCCTATGAAGGTAAAATCTATTGGTGTTGCTTCTTACTTTGTAACTTTTATTGGTGACTGTTCCAGAAGGTTTGGGTCTATGTCTTAAAGACCAAGGATCAGGTGCTGCCCACTTTCAAAGAGTTTCAGACCTCTGTTGAAAGAGAGACGGACAAGAAGTTATTGTGTGTTCGGTCCGACAACGGCAGCGAATACATTGGTCCCTTTTATGTGTATTGCAGAGAGCAAGGGATATGACACCAAAAGACTTCGCCCAAGACACCTCAGCTCAATGGTGTAGCGGAGCACATGAACAAGACACTGATGGAGAGGGTGCGGTATTTGCTGTCAGAAGCAAACTTGCCGGGCAGTTATTGGGGTGAGGCTCTTCTCACAGCTGCTTATGTTATTAATTTGTCTCTGTCACGCCCCAGTACCGAAATACGGAGACGGACTAGGCCAGCTACTCTATATGAGGTACGTAACGTCATACGGCGATCGTGGCTGTCGAGAGACTAGGGGGTACATGCTACAATCAAGTCTCCTATGGTCTCCAGAGTTCTATGTCTCAATCAATCAAGTCACATCAGCAATTAAATGAACATTAAAGATAAAGCAGTAAGGCGTCCCCGACGCTTCATCAAAATGATCATGAGAGACTAGCTTTATAATTTAGCTATCTCAGAGAGTCAGGAGTACAAAATTATACACAGCTGCAGTCTGTTTAATTACAATTATGTACTGACACAAAAATATCAAGTAATCCGGCTAACAGGTGCCGGTGGCTAAATGCCGCACAAAATATAAGCAGGAGTGGTGGAGAAGAAACCCACTCGAGTCCCCGAACCGCCATGCTCCTAGTATGCACCATGGATGTCAGAGAGGAAGATCGTGTCCTCTGGCTCTGCTACGAGATCTGGCCAAACAAAACCAGCGGGGTCAGCCCCGAATAGCAAGTACCGCCAAAGGGGCACAAGAGTTAAGATTAAAAAACCCAGTTAATAGAATGATTGATAATAGTAATACTTATGCTACCATTATAGGGTAGCGCCACATCCTCGAACCCATATGGTACCCTTACAACCAAACAAGGACAAAATGTGCCGCATGGAGTCGGGACGTGTCGTACTCTATAACTTTCACATAAGTTTAAAGGTAGAAACAATAAAATCTCCTGATCGTGACTTCGGTCGATAGCCTATCGTAGCACAATAACCAACCCAACAATCAAACAAGAATATGGGTTGGATCATGTACCATGATAGACCATGTTCCTCAGTCATTCACAGAAGTAACACTTCACAACCAGAATAAGTCTTCCGTTCATAACTTCGGTCCACAGCCTGTCATAGTACGATAACCAACCCAACAATCAAACAAGAACATGGGTTGGATCACGTATCATAACAGTCTGCTTCCCTCAGTTATTCGCGGAAGTCATTTTCACGGCCAATCAAGTCTACGAGTTTCTAGTGGGACGAGGTTATCCTCGCGTCGTGTTATTTCAAAATCCTCAGTTCGTATCTTTCCAGCAAGGCTAGCCAACCTAGGGGTTCGCGTAGACAGGTGTCATTGAGCACAGGTCCCTCGTAAGGCCACCTTGCCAAGACATATAATATATAGCAGGAATTAATCGGATACAGTCATCCACTCGTTGCAGATGACACAGTATCCGTGGAGACCAGCCGGCGCGCCGAGACAATATCTCAAGGCGGCTGGTGTAACACGATCTCGGGATTTTTGCCCTCCCCATGCATCCAGTATATTTAGTTGCCTAATTTAACCCTAGGTGAAATCTTGGACTCACATGCTGTGGCCTGCATGATTATCCTCCTAAATGTCGTACTCAAGTACGAGTACCCCAAAAGAGGATCCATGTCAATCAGTATGTCAACATGTTCTACCCTCCTTGGTGTAATGCATCATTACAAATATGCCACGTGGAGTTACGAGTCATTTGTCGAGCATGAACGAGAACTGGGACATTCAGGTACAAGTATCAGGCAGGAACACTTTGTTCACCGGGGTCACATTAGTGCTCATATCATGCTCAGGACAAAAGGCGTAAGGATATATAGCATACACAAACAATTACATATATATATATACAATATAATATATACATATAAAAATATAAGGTATAGGGGAGTCCAGGTCAGAGCGCGCTCAAGTCAGGCTACGCTCAGGTCATACTACGCTCAGGTCATACGCCTCCAAAAGGCAGCGTATGAACTCCATACGACTCCTTGTCACACAAGTGAGCGTATGCAAGACATACGCTCCCAAAAGGCAGCGTATGGACTCCATACGACTCCTTGTCACACAAGTGAGCGTATGCAAGACATACGCTCCCAAAAGGCAGCGTATGAGGACTGCGCTGCGCTAAAGAGCGCGCGCAACTCAGTGGCACAAGCTAAAAAGCTCGCGCACTGCTCACTGTCTTCTCCAAACAGCAAGAACTCCATGGGTTGAACCCAAGCTTCAAAAGTCCATAACTTGGTCAAAATAAGTCCAAATCCAACTTTTCAAAGGTCAAAATTGGGTAGAATAAAATTCTCTACAACATGGAACACTCAAAACTTAAAAATAATGAAGTTTGCTAGATCAAAACCAAGAAGATCCGAAAATGGTTAAAACTTAGATCTACAAAAATTAAAGCTTCAAAATAGAAAATTTCAAGTTCTAAACTAGTATAGAATGAGGAGAAGAACACATTTTGACAAATAATTTTGTAAGAAAATATGAACAAAATTTATGGATCCATCTCTTGAGCAAGTTGGTACTTGCCTTGGTTGGTGGAGGAAATAAATGAGAGGAGAGAGAATGAGGTGAGTTATTATATAGAATCTTGAACCCATGGGTTCATGATGAACCAAAGGGTTCATGATGAACCATTGGTGAACCAAGAATAGGTTACCCAAATGAGCCAAAACTGTAGGTCCAAATGAAGAAAATAAATTACGAAACAATATTTTGCCGAATATTTTGGGAAATGCATGAAGAAATACAGCATATAAATATCGTATAAATACAAAGTAAATATAATTTATCGGTTTACGTAGTAAAATACGTATTCCAGGATCGGGGAGTGACAGTCTCCTAGTGCTCCTTTGCAGGGTGATGTGCCTGACAAAGTATGGAACGGCAAAGAGCCGTCATACAATCACCTGCGAGTATTTGGCTGTAAGGCCTTCGTGCATGTACCGAAGGACGAGAGGTCCAAACTTGAGCCGAAGACGAGGCGATGCGTCTTTGTCGGCTACGGTCGGGATGAGTTTGGCTATAGACTCTACGATCCAGTGGGAAGAAAGCTCTACAGAAGCAGGGACGTGGTATTCGTCGAGGATCAGACCATGACCAACACTCAGGATTCCGAGATGCCTTCTGAGGCTGAGGAATTGCCTGAGTTAGAGTCATTTTGCTTCGAGCAGTTTCCAGAGGACATCGCATAGGATCCAATTATGGGGGAGCCAGTACATGGAGTTGCTTCCAACCTTGATCATCAGTCTGCTGATGGTGGTGTCACTTCCCGTTCCCAGAATACGTATTTTTTTAATACATGTACTGCTTTAATATATTTATTTAATATTTATCATGTATTATTCTGTAATTAAACCCCCTTTAATTTTATGTTAATTAATTTCCTGCAATTTTACTTCTGTATTTTATTTCCTGCTTTTATACTCTGCTTTAGCTATGCTTTGGGTTCGGTTTGGATTGGATTAAATATGCTGTTTCATCATGAACCGAACACAAACCCCCACCTACCACCACCACTTCATTTAAAGTCATCCCCTTTCTCTCTCTTCATTACTTCACCATTACTCTTCTTACATTTCTTCTTCCTCATAAACTCTTCAGCCGCCAAGGCAAGTGCCAAACTTGCTTCTTGATGGATCTCCATTATTATTGTTCCATCATCTTTCTTACTTGATCTTAAGCCTCTTTAGTACTTAGCATTTTCAATTTTCATGGTTCATTTCTTGTAAATCTAAGTTTAGTGTATTTTCGGATTTCTTAGATTTTGATCTAGTAAACTTTGTTATCTTCAAGTTTTGATGGTTGCATGTTGTAGAGAATTTTGTTTTACCCAATTTTGACCTATGGAAGTCCGGATTTGGGCTTGGAATGGAGGATTTATGGAGCTTAGAAGCAATGACTTCCCATGGTTCTTTTCTCGGAAAAGAGGAGAAGAAGAACAGTGCTTGACCGCATGAGTTTTCATGCGGCAAGTCTCCTTTGGCCGCATGGGCTTAGTCAGCCGCATGAGACTTATCTGCCGCATGAGTTTTAGCTAGCCGCATATGCATTCAATCCCACAGCCGTATAGCGCTGATCATTCTCAGCCGCATGGCGCTGCATGACTTCTCAGCCGTATATAGGCTTGTACCTATTCCGCCGCATGGAATTTTCTCTGGCCGCAGGGGCGCAAGTCATCCGCAGCCGCATGAGATATTTCTCAGCCGTATGGGTGCGCGTTGCTTGCAGCCGCATGAATTCGAAACCCGAGCCGCATGAGGCCAGTCATCCGCAGCCGCATGAACTCCCATTGTATTTTAGCCGCATAAAGCTTAATTGCATCCAGCCGCATAGGCTTGTTCTTTGAGCCTCATATGAATTGTTATTCCCAGACCGCATAGATGGAGCCCGACTTGCCTAGCCGCATAAACAGGCATCTGCCTATGGCTGCCCATAATGCCCTTTTGGCTGATTCTGTCCCGAGTTGGCATTAATTAAACATAAATTGTTATTTTGGCATTAATCGACATTGATTGACATATATTACCATAGATTGATTGACTTGGCATTTATTAACATTAATTATTGTCTTGACATTAATAAACAGGGATTGTTATCTTGATTTAGTAAATTGATCATGCGTTCCTAGTTGGAACTAAGAGACTGGCTAGTCGTCTTATTGAATTAAATGAATGAGACACGTTCATATCATGAACTATTGTAATCGACTGGCTGATCCCGAATATTTGTATACAGGCACATGCAGGCTTCAATTTATTTATTTACTTATTTATTTATTTATTTATTTATTTTCTACAACAGCAGCATGTGTACTTTATGGTCAAGACATGATTATTCCGTGGTTAGTTTTGATTGTTGCATTACGCTATATAAGACCTATAACCTAACCGCACGGGTATCGTTGTAGAGTTGTACATATCGTACCCCGTACATAAGTACTCATTCTGAATGACCATGATCCACGGCATGGGATTTCGCTTAACATAAAGGCTATTAAGTTAAATAAAATAATGATTGCATGCAGAGGATGGATTCCCGAGTTCTTATATGGCAGCCCTCTTGGGACTATTGTGCCCGACAGGCCGGCTGGTTCCCACAGATACTGCAAATCTGCCACACGGGCAGGGAGCGGTATCTGCTTATATTATTTAAAATGTACATGGTATACTAACGACGGACGTCCTGCTGGGACTCGTCTAAATACATGATTGACGCAATTGATTGATTGTATAGACTAGCCTTGCTTGCACATAGTAAGAACTGAGGAATCCCTATTGCATAATTCCAGGATAACTTGGAACTCACAGTAGCAAGCCGTAGTAATTGCATGGCCGTTTAAATTGATTTGTTTGTGTACTATACATACTCTGATGACTAACTGAGATGATCTGAATGTCAGGACATGACGGGCCAACTTCTGTCCTTGTTTGGTTGGGAAGTTGGTTCGAAATATCGTGATATAATATGAATCCCAGTAGTCAGCAGAGATCTATTTGTTATGTTTCCTATTACTGGTTTTATTCCTCATATCGTGCTTCCTTGCGGTACTTGCTATTAGAGGTCTAACCTCTCTGGTTTTGCATGGCCAGATTTAGAGCCGGTTCCCGAGGATCCAACTTACTTCTACCTCCAAGATGGTCAATACTAGAGGGATGATCGCAGGAGGACTCGAGTGGGTTCCTTACTTCCCCGCTCGTTTTTGTTATTTACTTTATACTTGTCGTTTGGCACCGACATGTTAGTTGGATTGTACCTACTTTTGCATAATTGTAACTAAAGTCAGGCTGCAGCTGATAACAATTGTGTATACTTACTACATTATCTGGCTGTGTTTTGTAAAGCCAGATATCAAGAATATTTTGACTGAGCGTTTGGGACGCCTTACTGCTTTATCTCACATGTTCTCTATTTCTGTTTCTTGTTTGAATGATTGAGACAATAGATGTGAAGTGACCATAGTGAGACTTTATGTAGTATGCACCCCCTCGTCTTATTAGACAGCATTGATCGTATTATACGGTATTCATCTACCCGTAATACGTAGCTGGCTGAGTCATTCCCCCGCTCTCCAGTATTCTGGTTCTGGGGCGTGACAGGTGGTCAGGGTGTCCCTCAGGAGGATGAGCATGCCGGGAAGGCGATTCCTGAAGAGTAGGAGGCTGTTGGTATACAGCCAGCACCAGTGGTTCCACTGAGAAGGAGCGACAGAGAGCGTCGACCATCTATGAGATACTCACCGGGTGAGTATGTGCTATTGACTGACGGAAGAGAGCCCGAAAGTTTTGCAGAGGCTGTGGAAGACGAACACAGGCAGGAGTGGATGGAGGCTATGCAGGAGGAGATGAGTTCCTTACACGCCAATTCCACTTATGAGTTGGTGCGGTTGCCAAAGGGCAAGAAGGCTTTGAAGAATCGACGGGTGTTTAGAGTGAAGCAGACGAATGATGCTACTCGCCCTCGATACAAAGTGAGGCTGGTAGTTAAAGGCTACGGTCAGCGGAAAGGCGTGGATTATGATGAGATCTTTTCAACAGTCGTCAAACAGTCGTCTATTCGGGTGGTGCTAGCATTGGCAGCCAGTTTTGACTTGGAGGTCAAGCAGATGGACGTGAAGACGGTATTCCTCCATGGTGATCTTGATGAGGAGTTATACATGGAGCAGCCAGAGGGATTCTGTGAGAAGGGCAAGTCATATTTGGTCTGCCGGTTGAGAAAGAGCTTGTATGGTCTGAAGCAGGCTCCGAGGCAGTGGTACAGGAAGTTCGAGTCGTTTATGGGAGAGCATGGCTATGCACGGACGACGTCGGATCACTGTGTATTTGTGAGGTACTTTGCCGATGATGATTTTATCATTTTATTGCTCTATGTTGATGACATGCTATTAGTGGGTCGGAATGCCACTAGGATAGCGGAGTTGAAGCGCCAACTGGGTGTGGCCTTCTCTATGAAGGATTTGGGTGCAGCAAAGACTATTCTTGGGATGGAGATCAGTCGAGAGAGAGAGAGTCCAAGCTGCTACACTTGTCGCAAAAGAAGTACATTCACCGGGTACCTCAGCGTTTCGGGATGGACGGGTCGAAGAAAGTGAGTTGTCCCCTTGCGGCTCACTTTAAGTTCACTGAGGAACAGTGTCCATCTACCGAGGACGAAAGAAGATATGGAGTGGGTTCTATATGTCTCAGCTGTGGGAAGTCTTATGTATGCTATGGTGTGTACGAAGCCAGACATCGCTCATGCAGTTGGCACAGTTAGCAGGTATCTTTCAAATCCTGGAAGGGTACATTGGAGTGCGGTCAAGTGGATTCTATGATACCTTCAGGGCACTGCCGATTGGAGACTTTTGTTTTGGTGGTGACGAGCCGAAGCTGGTTGGATATACCGACGCTGATATGGCTAGAGATGTAGACACGAGGCGATCGACTTCGGACTATGTGATGATATTTGCTGGAGGAGCGGTATCGTGGCAGTCGCGGTTGCAGAAGTGTGTTGCCTTGTCGACGACAGAGGCAGAGTACATTGCGGCGACGGAGGCTTGCAAGGAGTTACTGTGGATGAAAAAGCTGTTGCAGGAAATGGGGCTGAAGCAAGAGGAGTATACTTTGCTTTGCGACAGTCAGAGTGCTATTCACCTTGTGAAGAACCAGACATTTCATAGTCGGTCCAAGCACATTGAGACTCGGTATCATTGAATACGATATGTGGTTGAGAAGAAGGACGTGATGCTTGAGAAGGTCCATACTGATGACAATGGAGCGGACATGCTCACAAAGGTTCTACCAAGGGGAAAGTTTGAGTACTGCAGGCGGATCGTCGGGATGACGAGTTCCTCCACCTAATTGTGAAGGGGGAGATTTGTTGGAGTGGGTGGAGTTCCCAACCTATGTGGAGAATACTCCGGAGAGCGACGAGCGCCATCCGTGTGTCGGAGAAGCTCGGGGAGTGCATGGATCCTATTTTGGAACATATATGGTAAGAAAATATATGATTGGATTTCCATATTTACTTTGATTATATATTTATGATTAGACCCTTCATATAGTAGCTTTCCATATAATTGGGCTTCCAATTATGGCAAGCCAATTATGATTGAATTTCCATTAAATATATGATTGATGCATATTGGAAGTTTCCATATATATTGGCTTTCAATGTATGGATTACCAAGGGCTTATAAAAGGGTGATGCATGCTAGTTGTAAAATCATCTCAAAACAAGAGTGCTTTACAATCTTTGAGAGAGAGAGAGGATTAAGGACTATTGTGAAGGATTGCTTCGAATAATTTTTCGGCATCTCTTGTTCTTCGGAGTCCGCAATCAAAAAATTTCGTCTTTCAAGTGAGTTGTGGTGATCCGTGTTGGATCGGGAGGAGCTTGTAGAGGGTGTATTCTCTTTATTCCATTAGTGGAGGTTCTTCAGGGTTGGACTCCGATCGTCCCGTGGTTTTTTTCGCAAGAATTTTTCACGTCAAAAATCTTTGTGTCTGCGATTGTGTTTGACGTTTTTGGTTTGTGTGCTTTTGCTCGGTTCTCTCGTAGGACTTTCTGGTTTGAGGGAACGGTTTTCGCGTTTCGTTCCCAACAAATGGC